>JBAPLH010001833.1:0-55704 GCA_037897445.1 Ceriops zippeliana | reverse complement strand
AATGAAAATTAAGATGAAAGGATCCTTTGGGTGATTGAATAAACACATTTTTATAATTTTCAATAAGTGCATTTGACATATTTGTTTTTAATTAATATACAATATAATTTAGTCATAAAATGTTTAATCTCATGATCATTATCTCAAAAGGTGTGTTGGAACCAAAAAAGACAAGTCTTCCAAACTAGAAATCTTCTGAGGGATTCTTTATTTTGGAATTCATCTAATTACCATCAATAAGAAACCCTAATGAAGATCATGAACCCCATTGTTTGATTGTATTGAATGAATTGTATAGATATGGACATTTTCTTGTTGATTAATAGTTTTGTTAATAAGGAGACAAAAGATAATTTGATGGTTATTTCAAGAAAAATAGTGCTTGCAACAACAAAAGGATCCTGTTAGCATAAAGTGAATAGAAAGACTCATTATTTAGGAAATAAGCCACTTCACATTAGTACGAAATGCAAATTAAGACGAATGACTCCTTTGGGTGATTGAACTAAACACATTTATCTTTTCAATAGTGCATTGACATATTTGTTTTAATTAATATACAATGTAATTTAGTCATAAATGTTAATCTCATGATCATTATCTCAAAAGGTGTGTTGGAACCAAAAGACAAGTCTTCCAAACTAGAAATCTTCTGAGGGATTCTTTATTTTGGAATTCATCTAATTACCATCAATAAGAAATCCTAATGAAGATCGTGAACCCCATTGTTTGAGTGTATTGAATGAATTGTATAGATATGGACATTTTCTTATTGATGAATAGAGTTGTTAATAAGGAGACAAAAGATAATTTGATGGTTATTGCAAGAAAAATAGTGCTTGTAACAACAAAACGAGCCTGTTAGCATAAAGTGAATAGAAAGACTCATTATTTAGGAAATAAGCCACTTCACATTAGTACAAAATGCAAATTTAGACGAATGACTCCTTTGGGTGATTGAACTAAACACATTTATATTTTCAATTGTATATGGAGATATTTGTGTTAATTAATATACTATGTAACATAGTCATAAATGTTAATCTCATGATCATTATGTCAAAAGGTGTGTTTGGAACCAAAAGACAAATCTTCCAAACTAGAAATGTTCTGAGGGATTGTTTATTTTTTGGCATTCATCCAATTACCATCAATAAGAAAAACCTAATGAAGATCATGAACCCCATTGTTTGATTGTATTGAATGAATTGTATAGATATGGACATTTTCTTCTTGATGAATAGAGTTGTTAACATGGAGACAAAAGATAATTTGATGGTCATTGCAAGAAAAATAGTGCTTGTAACAACAATAGGAGCCTGTTAGCATAAAGTGAATAGAAAGACTCTTTATTTAGGAAATAAGCCACTTCACATTAGTACAAAATGCAAATTAAGACGAATGACTCCTTTGGGTGATTGAACTAAACACATTTATATTTTCAATTGTATATGGAGATATTTGTGTTAATTAATATACTATGTAACTTAGTCATAAATGTTAATCTCATGATCATTATGTCAAAAGGTGTGTTTGGAACAAAAAGACAAATCTTCCAAACTAAAAATGTTCTGAGGGATTGTTTCTTTTGGCATTCAACCAATTAACATCAATAAGAAACCCTAATGAAGATCATGAACCCCATTGTTTGATTGTATTGAATGAATTTGTATAGATATGGACATTTTCTTCTTGATGAATAGAGTTGTTTAATAAGGAGAAAAAAAGATAAATTTCATGGTTATTGCAGGAAAAATAGTGCTTGTAACAACAATAGGAGCCTGTTAGCATAAAGTGAATCGAAAGACTCATTATTTAGGAAATTAGCCACTTCACATTAGTATGAAATGAAAATTAAGATGAATGACTCCTTTGGGTGATTGAACTAAACACATTTATATTTTCAATAGTGCATTGACATATTTGTTTTAATTAATATACAATGTAATTTAGTCATAAATGTTAATCTCATGATCATTATCTCAAAAGGTGTGTTGGAACCAAAAGACAAGTCTTCCAAACTAGAAATGTTCTGAGGGATTCTTTATTTTGGAATTCATCTAATTACCATCAATAAGAAACCCTAATGAAGATCATGAACCCCATTGTTTGATTGTATTGAATGAATTGTATAGATATGGACATTTTCTTCTTGATGAATAGAGTTGTTAATAAGGAGACAAAAGATAATTTGATGGTTATTGCAAGAAAAATATTGCTTGTAACAACAAAACGAACCTGTTAGCATAAAGTGAATAGAAGGACACATTATTTAGGAAATAAGCCACTTCACATTAGTACGAAAAGAAAACTAAGATGAATGAGTCCTTTGGGTGATGAAACTTAAGACATTTAAATTTTCAATATTGCGTCGACATGTTTGTTTGAATTAATATACTATGTAATTTAGTTATAAAAGTTAATCTCATGTCCATTGTGTCAAAAAGTGTGTTTGGGTCCAAAAGATAAGTTTTCCAAACCAGAAATGTTTTGAGGGATTGTTTATTTTGGAATTCTACCAATTAACATTAATAGGAAACCCTAATGAAGATCATGAACCCCATTGTTTGATTGTATTGAATGAATTGTATAGATATGCACATTTTCTTCTTGATGAATAGAGTTGTTAATAAGGAGAAAAAAGATAATTTCATGGTTATTGCAGGAAAAATAGTGCTTGTAACAACAATAGGAGCCTGTTAGCATAAAGTGAATCGAAAGACTCATTATTTAGGAAATTAGCCACTTCACATTAGTATGAAATGAAAATTAAGATGAATGACTCCTTTGGGTGATTGAACTAAACACATTTATATTTTCAATAGTGCATTGACATATTTGTTCTAATTATTATACAATGTAATTTAGTCATAAATGTTAATCTCATGATCATTATCTCAAAAGGTGTGTTGGAACCAAAAGACAAATCTTCCAAACTAAAAATCTTCTGAGGGATTCTTTATTTTGGAATTCATCCAATTAAGATCAACAAGAAACCCTAATGAAGGTCATGAACCCGAATGTTTGATTGTATTGAATGAATTGTATAGATATGGACATTTTCTTCTTGATGAATAGAGTTGTTAATAAGAAGACAAAAGATAATTTCATGGTTATTACAAGAAAAATAGTGCTTGTAACATCAAAAGGAGCTTGTTTAGCATAAAGAGAATCGAAGGACTCATTATTTTGGAAATAAACCACTTCACATTAGTACGAAAAGCAAACTAAGATGGATGAGTCCTTTGGGTGATGAAACTAAACACATTTAAATTTTCAATAGTGCATTGACATGTTTGTTTTAATTAATATACTATGTAATTTTGTTATAAATGTTAATCTCATGATCATTGTGTCAAAAAGTGTGTTTGGGTCCGAAAGAGAAGTGTTCCAAACTAGAAATATTATGAGGGATTGTTTATTTTGGAATTCAACCAATTAACATCAATAAGGAACCCTAATGAAGATCATGAACCCCATTGTTTGATTATACTAAATTAATTGTATGGATATGGACATTTTCTTCTTGATGAATACAGTTGTTAATAAGGAGAGAAAAGCTAATTTCATGGTTATTACAAGAAAAATAGTCCTTGTAACGATAAAAGGAGCTTGTTTAGCATAAAGGGAATAGAAGGACTCATTATTTAGGAAATAAACCACTTCACATTAGTACAAAAAGCAAACTAAGATGAATGAGTCCTTTGGCTGATGAAACTTAAGACATTTAAATTTTCAATAATGCATCGACATGTTTGTTTGAATTAGTATACTATGTAATTTAGTTATAAAAGTTAATCTCATGTCCATTATGCCCAAGAGTGTGTTTGGGTCCAAAAGACAAGTTTTCCAAACCAGAAATGTTTTGATGGATTGTTTATTTTGGAATTCAACCAATTAACATTAATAAGAAACCCTAATGAAGATCATGAACACCATTGTTTGATTGTATTGAATGAATTGTATAGATATGGACATTTTCTTCTTGATGAATAGAGTTGGTAATAAGGAGAAAAAAGACAATTTCATGGTTATAGCAGGAAAAACAGTGCTTGTAACAAGAATAGGAGCCTGTTAGCATAAAGTGAATCGAAAGACACATTATTTAGGAAATAAGCCACTTCACATTAGTATGAAATGCAACTCAGGATGAATGACTCCTTTGGGTGATTGAACTAAACACATTTATATTTTCAATAGTGCATTGACATATTTGTTTTAATTAATATACAATGTAATTTAGTCATAAATGTTAATCTCATGATCATTACCTCAAAAGGTGTGTTGGAACCAAAAGACAAGTCTTCCAAACTCGAAATCATCTGAGGGATTCTTTATTTTGGAATTCATCTAATTACCATCAATAAGAAACCCTAATGAAGATCATGAACCCCATTGTTTGATTGTATTGAATGAATTGTATAGATATGGACATTTTCTTATTGATGAATAGAGTTGTTAATAAGGAGACAAAAGATAATTTGATGGTTATTGCAAGAAAAATAGTGCTTGTAACAACAAAACGAGCCTGTTAGCATAAAGTGAATAGAAAGACTCATTATTTAGGAAATAAGCCACTTCACCTTAGTACGAAATGCAAATTAAGACGAATGACTCCTTTGGGTGATTGAACTAAACACATTTATATTTTCAATTGTATATGGAGATATTTGTGTTAATTAATATACTATGTAACTTAGTCATAAATGTTAATCTCATGATCATTATGTCAAAAGGTGTGTTTGGAACCAAAAGACAAATCTTCCAAACTAGAAATGTTCTGAGGGATTGTTTATTTTGGCATTGAACCAATTAACATCAATAAGAAACCCTAATGAAGATCATGAACCCCATTGTTTGATTGTATTGAATGAATTGTATAGATAGGGACATTTTCTTCTTGATGAATAGAGTTGTTAATAAAGAGACAAAAGATAATTTGATGGTTATTGCAAGAAAAATAGTGCTTGTAACAACAATAGGAGCCTGTTAGCATAAAGTGAATAGAAAGACTCATTATTTAGGAAATAAGCCACTTCACATTAGTACGAAAAGAAAACTAAGATGAATGAGTCCTTTGGGTGATGAAACTTAAGACATTTAAATTTTCAATATTGCATCGACATGTTTGTTTGAATTAATATACTATGTAATTTAGTTATAAAAGTTAATCTCATGTCCATTGTGTCAAAAAGTGTGTTTGGGTCCAAAAGACAAGTTTTCCAAACCAGAAATGTTTTGAGGGATTGTTTATTTTGGAATTCAACCAATTGACATTAATAGGAAACCCTAATGAAGATCATGAACCCCATTGTTTGATTGTATTGAATGAATTGTATAGATATGCACATTTTCTTCTTGATGAATAGAGTTGTTAATAAGGAGAAAAAAGATAATTTCATGGTTATTGCAGGAAAAATAGTGCTTGTAACAACAATAGGAGCCTGTTAGCATAAAGTGAATCGAAAGACTCATTATTTAGGAAATTAGCCTCTTCTCATTTGTATGAAATGACAATTAAGATGAATGGATCCTTTGGGTGATTGAACTAAACACATTTATATTTTCAATAGTGCATTGACATATTTGTTGTAATTAATATACAATGTAATTTAGTCATAAATGTTAATCTCATGATCATTATCTCAAAAGGTGTGTTGGAACCAAAAGACAAGTCTTCCAAACTAGAAATCTTCTGAGAGATTCTTTATTTTGGAATTCATCTAATTACCATCAATAAGAAACCCTAATGAAGATCATGAACCCCATTGTTTGATTATATTGAATGAATTGTATAGATATGGACATTTTCTTGTTGATGAATAGAGTTGTTAATAAGGAGACAAAAGATAATTTGATGGTTATTTCAAGAAAAATAGTGCTTGCAACAACAAAAGGATCCTGTTAGCATAAAGTGAATAGAAAGACTCATTATTTAGGAAATAAGCCACTTCACATTAGTACGAAATGCAAATTAAGACGAATGACTCCTTTGGGTGATTGAACTAAACACATTTATATTTTCAATAGTGCATTGACATATTTGTTTTAATTAATATACAATGTAATTTAGTCATAAATGTTAATCTCATGATCATTATCTCAAAAGGTGTGTTGGAACCAAAAGACAAGTCTTCCAAACTAGAAATCTTCTGAGGGATTCTTTATTTTGGAATTCATCTAATTACCATCAATAAGAAATCCTAATGAAGATCATGAACCCCATTGTTTGATTGTATTGAATGAATTGTATAGATATGGACATTTTCTTATTGATGACTAGAGTTGTTAATAAGGAGACAAAAGATAATTTGATGGTTATTGCAAGAAAAATAGAGCTTGTAACAACAAAACGAGCCTGTTAGCATAAAGTGAATAGAAAGCCTCATTATTTAGGAAATAAGCCACTTCACATTAGTACAAAATGCAAATTAAGACGAATGACTCCTTTGGGTGATTGAACTAAACACATTTATATTTTCAATTGTATATGGAGATATTTGTGTTAATTAATATACTATGTAACATAGTCATAAATGTTAATCTCATGATCATTATGTCAAAAGGTGTGTTTGGAACCAAAAGACAAATCTTCCAAACTAGAAATGTTCTGAGGGATTGGTTATTTTGGCATTCATCCAATTACCATCAATAAGAAACCCTAATGAAGATCATGAACCCCATTGTTTGATTGTATTGAATGAATTGTATAGATATGGACATTTTCTTCTTGATGAATAGAGTTGTTAACATGGAGACAAAAGATAATTTGATGGTTATTGCAAGAAAAATAGTGCTTGTAACAACAATAGGAGCCTGTTAGCATAAAGTGAATAGAAAGACTCTTTATTTAGGAAATAAGCCACTTCACATTAGTACGAAATGCAAATTAAGACGAATGACTCCTTTGGGTGATTGAACTAAACACATTTATATTTTCAATTGTATATGGAGATATTTGTGTTAATTAATATACTATGTAACTTAGTCATAAATGTTAATCTCATGATCATTATGTCAAAAGGTGTGTTTGGAACCAAAAGACAAATCTTCCAAACTAGAAATGTTCTGAGGGATTGTTTATTTTGGCATTCATCCAATTAACATCAATAAGAAACCCTAATGAAGGTCATGAACCTGATTGTTTGATTGTATTGAAAGAATTGTATAGATATGGGCATTTTCTTCTTGATGAATAGAGTTGTTAATAAGAAGACAAAAGATAATTTCATGGTTATTACAAGAAAAATAGTGCTTGTAACAACAAAAGGAGCTTGTTTAGCATAAAGATAATAGAAGGACTCATTATTTAGGAAATAAACCACTTCACATTAGTACGAAAAGAAAAGTATGGTGAATGAGTCCTTTGGGTAATGAAACAAAACACATTTAAATTTTCTAAAGTGCATCGATATATTGGTTTTAATTAATATACTATATAATTTAGTTATAAATGTTAATCACATGATCATTGTGTCAAAAAGTGTGTTTGAGTCGAAAAGACAAGTGTTCCAAACTAGAAATGTTCTGAGGAATTGTTTATTTTGGAATGCAACCAATTAACATCAATTAGAAACCCTAATGAAGATCATGAACCCCATCGTTTGATTGTGTTGAATGAATTATATAGCTTTGGACATTTTCTTCTTCATGAATAGAGTTGTTAATAAGTAGACAAAAGCTAATTTCATGGTTATTACAATAAAAATAGTGCTTGTAACAACAAAAGGAGCTTGTTTAGCATAAAGTGAATAGAAGGACTCATTATTTTGGAAATAAACCACTTCACATTAGAATGAAAAGCAAACTAAGATGAATGAGTCCTTTGGGTAATGAAACTAAACACATTTAAATTTTTAATAGTGCATCGACATGTTTGTTTTAATTAATATACTATGTAATTTAGTTATAAATGTTAATATCATGATCATTGTGTCAAAAAGTGTGTTTGGGTCCAAAAGACAAATCTTCCAAACTAGAAATCATCTGAGGGATTGTTTATTTTGGAATTCAACCAATTAACATCAATAAGAAACCCTAATGAAGATCATGAACCCCATCGTTTGATTGTGTTGAATGAATTGTATAGCTTTGGACATTTTCTTCTTGATGAATAGAGTTGTTAATAAGTAGACATAAGCTAATTTCATGGTTATTACAATAAAAATAGTGCTTGTAACAACAAAAGGAGCTTGTTTAGCATAAAGTGAATAGAAGGACACATTATTTTGGAAATAAACCACTTCACATTAGAACGAAAAGCAAACTAAGATGAATGAGTCCTTTGGGTGATGAAACTTAAGACATTTAAATTTTCAATAACGCATCGACATGTTTGTTTGAATTAATATACAATGTAATTTAGTTATAAAAGTTAATCTCATGTCCATGGTGCCAAAAAGTGTGTTTGGGTCCAAAAGATAAGTTTTCCAAACCACAAATGTTTTGAGGGATTGTTTATTTTGGAAATCAACCAATTAACATAAATAAGAAACCCTGATCAAGATCATAAACCCCATTGTTTGATTGTATAGATATGGACATTTTCTTCTTGATGAATAGAGTTGTTAATAAGGAGAAAAAAGATAATTTCATGTTTATTCCAGGAAAAATACTGCTTGTAACAACAATAGGAGCCTGTTAGCATAAAGTGAATTGAAAGACTCATTATTTAGGAAATAAGCCACTTCACATTAGTACGAAATGCAAATTAAGACGAATGACTCCTTTGGGTGATTGAACTAAACACATTTCTATTTTCAATTGTATATGGAGATATTTGTGTTAATTAATATACTATGTTACTTAGTCATAAATGTTAATCTCATGATCATGATGTCAAAAGGTGTGTTTTGAACCAAAAGACAAATCTTCCAAACTAGAAATGTTTTGAGGGAATGTTTATTTTGGCATTCAACAAATTAACATCAATAAGAAACCCTAATGAAGATCTTGAACCCCATTGTTTGATTGTATTGAATGAATTGTATAGATATGGACATTTTCTTCTTGATGAATAGAGTTGTTAATAAGGAGACAAAAGATAATTTGATGGTTATTGCAAGAAAAATAGTGCTTGTAACAACAATAGGTGCCGGTTAGCATAAAGTGAATAGAAAGACTCATTATTTAGGAAATAAGCCACTTCACATTAGTACGAAAAGAAAACTAAGATGAATGAGTCCTTTGGGTGATGAAACTTAAGACATTTAAATTTTCAATATTGCCTCGACATGTTTGTTTGAATTAATATACTATGTAATTTAGTTATAAAAGTTAATCTCATGTCCATTGTGTCAAAAAGTGTGTTTGGGTCCAAAAGACAAGTTTTCCATACCAGAAATGTTTTGAGTGATTGTTTATTTTGGAATTCAACCAATTAACATAAATAAGAAACCCTGATCAAGATCATAAATCCCATTGTTTGATTGTATTGAATGAATTGTATAGATATGGACATTTTCTTCTTGATGAATAGAGTTGTTAATAAGGAGAAAAAAGATAATTTCATGGTTATTGCAGGAAAAATAGTGCTTGTAACAACAATAGGAGCCGGTTAGCATAAAGTGAATAGAAAGACTCATTATTTAGGAAATAAGCCACTTCACATTAGTACGAAAAGAAAACTAAGATTAATGAGTCCTTTGGGTGATGAAACTTAAGACATTTAAATTTTCAATATTGCATCGACATGTTTGTTTGAATTAATATACTATGTAATTTAGTTATAAAAGTTAATCTCATGTCCATTGTGTCAAAAAGTGTGTTTGGGTCCAAAAGGCATGTTTTCCAAACCATAAATGTTTTGATGGATTGTTTATTTTGGAATTCAACCAATTAACATTAATAGGAAACCCTAATGAAGATCATGAACCCCATTGTTTGATTGTATTGAATGAATTGTATAGATATGCACATTTTCTTCTTGATGAATAGAGTTGTTAATAAGGAGAAAAAAGATAATTTCATGGTTATTGCAGGAAAAATAGTGCTTGTAACAACAATAGGAGCCTGTTAGCATAAAGTGAATCGAAAGACTCATTATTTAGGAAATAAGCCACTTCACATTAGTATGAAATGCAAATTAAGATGAATGACTCCTTTGGGAGATTGAACTAAACACATTTATATTTTCAATAGTGCATTGACATATTTGTTTTAATTAATATAAAATGTAACTTAGTCATAAATGTTAATCTCATGATCATTATGTCAAAAGGTGTGTTTGGAACCAAAAGACAAATCTTCCAAACTAGAAAAGTTCTGAGGGATTGTTTATTTTGGCATTCATCCAATTAACATCAATAAGAAACCCTAATGAAGGTCATGAACCCGATTGTTTGATTGTATTGAATGAATTGTATAGATATGGGCATTTTCTTCTTGATGAATAGAGTTGTTAATAAGAAGACAAAAGATAATTTCATGGTTATTACAAGAAAAATAGTGCTTGTAACAACAAAAGGAGCGTGTTTAGCATAAAGATAATAGAAGGACTCATTATTTAGGAAATAAAACACTTCACATTAGTACGAAAAGAAAAGTATGGTGAATGAGTCCTTTGGGTAATGAAACAAAACACATTTAAATTTTCTATAGTGCATCGATATATTGGTTTTAATTAATAAACTATATAATTTAGTTATAAATGTTAATCACATGATCATTGTGTCAAAAAGTGTGTTTGAGTCGAAAAGACAAGTGTTCCAAACTAGAAATGTTCTGAGGGATTGTTTATTTTGGAATGCAACCAATTAACATCAATCAGAAACCCTAATGAAGATCATGAACCCCATCGTTTGATTGTGTTGAATGAATTATATAGCTTTGGACATTTTCTTCTTGATGAATAGAGTTGTTAATAAGTAGACAAAAGCTAATTTCATGGTTATTACAATAAAAATAGTGCTTGTAACAACAAAAGGAGCTTGTTTAGCATAAAGTGAATAGAAGGACTCATTATTTTGGAAATAAACCACTTCACATTAGAACGAAAAGCAAACTAAGATGAATGAGTCCTTTGGGTAATGAAACTAAACACATTTAAATTTTTAATAATGCATCGACATGTTTGTTTTAATTAATATACTATGTAATTTAGTTATAAATGTTAATCTCATGATCATTGTGTCAAAAAGTGTGTTTGGGTCCAAAAGACAAATCTTCCAAACTAGAAATCATCTGAGGGATTGTTTATTTTGGAATTCAACCAATTAACATCAATAAGAAACCCTAATGAAGATCATGAACTCCATCGTTTGATTGTGTTGAATGAATTGTATAGCTTTGGACATTTTCTTCTTGATGAATAGAGATGTTAATAAGTAGACAAAAGCTAATTTCATGGTTATTACAATAAAAATAGTGCTTGTAACAACAAAAGGAGCTTGTTTAGCATAAAGTGAATAAAAGGACACATTATTTTGGAAATAAACCACTTCACATTAGAACGAAAAGCAAACTAAGATGAATGAGTCTTTTGGGTGATGAAACTTAAGACATTTAAATTTTCAATAACGCATCGACATGTTTGTTTGAATTAATATACAATGTAATTTAGTTATAAAAGTTAATCTCATGTCCATTGTGCCAAAAAGTGTGTTTGGGTCCAAAAGATAAGTTTTCCAAACCACAAATGTTTTGAGGGATTGTTTATTTTGGAATTCAACCAATTAACATAAATAAGAAACCCTGATCAAGATCATAAACCCCATTGTTTGATTGTATTGAATGAATTGTATAGATATGGACATTTTCTTCTTGATGAATAGAGTTGTTAATAAGGAGAAAAAAGATAATTTCATGGTTATTCCAGGAAAAATAGTGCTTGTAACAACAATAGGAGCCTGTTAGCATAAAGTGAATTGAAAGACTCATTATTTAGGAAATAAGCCACTTCACATTAGTACGAAATGCAAATTAAGACGAATGACTCCTTTGGGTGATTGAACTAAACACATTTATATTTTCAATTGTATATGGAGATATTTGTGTTAATTAATATACTATGTAACTTAGTCATAAATGTTAATCTCATGATCATTATGTCAAAAGGTGTGTTTTGAACCAAAAGACAAATCTTCCAAACTAGAAATGTTCTGAGGGATTGTTTATTTTGGCATTCAACCAATTAACATCAATAAGAAACCCTAATGAAGATCATGAACCCCATTGTTTGATTGTATTGAATGAAATGTATAGATATGGACATTTTCTTCTTGATGAATAGAGTTGTTAATAAGGAGACAAAAGATAATTTGATGGTTATTGCAAGAAAAATAGTGCTTGTAACAACAATAGGTGCCGGTTAGCATAAAGTGAATAGAAAGACTCATTATTTAGGAAATAAGCCACTTCACATTAGTACGAAAAGAAAACTAAGATGAATGAGTCCTTTGGGTGATGAAACTTAAGACATTTAAATTTTCAATATTCCATCAACATGTTTGTTTGAATTAATATACTATGTAATTTAGTTATAAAAGTTAATCTCATGTCCATTATGTCAAAAAGTGTGTTTGGGTCCAAAAGACAAGTTTTCCAAACCAGAAATGTTTTGAGGGATTGTTTATTTTGGAATTCAACCAATTAACATAAATAAGAAACCCTCATCAAGATCATAAACCGCATTGTTTGATTGTATTATATGAATTGTATAGATATGGACATTTTCTTCTTGATGAATAGAGTTGTTAATAAGGAGAAAAAAGATAATTTCATGGTTATTGCAGGAAAAATAGTGCTTGTAACAACAATAGGAGCCGGTTAGCATAAAGTGAATAGAAAGACTCATTATTTAGGAAATAAGCCACTTCACATTAGTACGAAAAGAAAACTAAGATGAATGAGTCCTTTGGGTGATGAAACTTAAGACATTTAAATTTTCAATATTGCATCGACATGTTTGTTTGAATTAATATACTATGTAATTTAGTTATAAAAGTAAATCTCATGTCCATTGTGTCAAAAAGTGTGTTTGGGTCCAAAAGGCAAGTTTTCCAAACCAGAAATGTTTTGAGGGATTGTTTATTTTGGAATTCAACCAATTAACGTTAATAGGAAACCCTAATGAAGATCATGAACCCCATTGTTTGATTGTATTGAATGAATTTTATAGATATGCACATTTTCTTCTTGATGAATAGAGTTGTTAATAAGGAGAAAAAAGATAATTTCATGGTTATTGCATGAAAAATAGTGCTTGTAACAACAATAGGAGCCTGTTAGCATAAAGTGAATCGAAAGACTCATTATTTAGGAAATAAGCCACTTCACATTAGTATGAAATGCAAATTAAGATGAATGACTCCTTTGGGTGATTGAACTAAACACATTTATATTTTCAATAGTGCATTGACATATTTGTTTTAATTAATATACAATGTAACTTAGTCATAAATGTTAATCTCATGATCAATATCTCAAAAGGTGTGTTATAACCAAAGACAAGTCTTCCAAACTAGAAATCTTCTGAGGGATTCTTTATTTTGGAATTCATCTAATTACCATCAATAAGAAACCCTAATTAGGATCATGAACCCCATTGTTTGATTGTATTGAATGATTTGTATAGATATGGACATTTTCTTGTTGATGAATAGAGTTGTTAATAAGGAGACAAAAGATAATTTGATGGTTATTTCAAGAAAAATAGTGCTTGCAACAACAAAAGGATCCTGTTAGCATAAAGTGAATAGAAAGACTCATTATTTAGGAAATAAGCCACTTCACATTAGTATGAAATGCATATTAAGATGAATGACTCCTTTGGGTGATTGAACTAAACACATTTATATTTTCAATAGTGCATTGACATATTTGTTTTAATTAATATACAATGTAACTTAGTCATAAATGTTAATCTCATGATCATTATCTCAAAAGGTGTGTTATAACCAAAAGACAAGTCTTCCAAACTAGAAATCTTCTGAGGGATTCTTTATTTTGGAATTCATCTAATTACCATCAATAAGAAACCCTAATTAGGATCATGAACCCCATTGTTTGATTGTATTGAATGATTTGTATAGATATGGACATTTTCTTGTTGATGAATAGAGTTGTTAATAAGGAGACAAAAGATAATTTGATGGTTATTTCAAGAAAAATAGTGCTTGCAACAACAAAAGGATCCTGTTAGCATAAAGTGAATAGAAAGACTCATTATTTAGGAAATAAGCCACTTCACATTAGTACGAAATGCAAATTAAGACGAATGACTCCTTTGGGTGATTGAAGTAAACACATTTATATTTTCAATTGTGCATAGACATAATTGTTTTCATTAATATACTATGTAACTTAGTCATAAATGTTAATCTGATGATCATTATGTCAAAAGGTGTGTTTGGAACCAAAAGACAAATCTTCCAAACCAAAAATCTTCTGAGGGATTGTTTATTTTGGAATTCAAGCAATTAACATCAATAAGAAACCCTAATGAAGATCATGAACCCCATTGTTTGATTGTATTGAATGAATTGTATTGATATGGACATTTTCTTCTTGATGAATAGAGTTGTTAATAAGGAGACAAAAGATAATTTCATGGTTATTGCAAGAAAAATAGTACTTGTAACAACAATAGGAGCCTGTTAGCATAAAGTGAATAGAAAGACTCATTATTTAGGAAATAAGCCACTTCACATTAGTACGAAATGCAAATTAAGACGAATGACTCCTTTGGGTGATTGAACTAAACACATTTCTATTTTCAATTGTATATGGAGATATTTGTGTTAATAAATATACTACATAACTTAGTCATAAATGTTAATCTCATGATCATTATGTCAAAAGGTGTGTTTTGAACCAAAAGACAAATCTTCCAAAATAGAAATGTTTTGAGGGATTGTTTATTTTGGCATTCAACAAATTAACATCAATAAGAAACCCTAATGAAGATCATGAACCCCATTGTTTGATTGTATTGAATGAATTGTATAGATATGGACATTTTCTTCTTGATGAATAGAGTTGTTAATAAGGAGACAAAAGATAATTTGATGGTTATTGCAAAAAATAGTAGCTGGTAACAACAATAGGTGCCGGTTAGCATAAAGTGAATAGAAAGACTCATTATTTAGGAAATAAGCCACTTCACATTAGTACGAAAAGAAAACTAAGATGAATGAGTCCTTTGGGTGATGAAACTTAAGACATTTAAATTTTCAATATTGCATCGACATGTTTGTTTGAATTAATATACTATGTAATTTAGTTATAAATGTTAATCACATGATCATTGTGTCAAAAAGTGTGTTTGAGTCGAAAAGACAAGTGTTTTCCAAACTAGAAATGTTCTGAGGGATTGTTTATTTTGGAATGCAACCAATTAACATCAATCAGAAACCCTAATGAAGATCATGAACCCCCATCGTTTGATTGTGTTGAATGAATTATATAGCTTTGGACATTTTCTTCTTGATGAATAGAGATGTTAATAAGTAGACAAAAGCTAATTTCATGGTTATTACAATAAAAATAGTGCTTGTAACAACAAAAGGAGCTTGTTTAGCATAAAGTGAATAAAAGGACACATTATTTTGGAAATAAACCACTTCACATTAGAACGAAAAGCAAACTAAGATGAATGAGTCTTTTGGGTGATGAAAACTTAAGACATTTAAAATTTTCAATAACGCATCGACATGTTTGTTTGAATTAATATACAATGTAATTTAGTTATAAAAGTTAATCTCATGTCCATTGTGTCAAAAAGTGTGTTTGGGTCCAAAAGACAAGTTTTCCAAACCAGAAATGTTTTGAGGGATTGTTTATTTTGGAATTCAACCAATTAACATAAATAAGAAACCCTCATCAAGATCATAAACCCCATTGTTTGATTGTATTGAATGAATTGTATAGATATGGACATTTTCTTCTTGATGAATAGAGTTGTTAATAAGGAGAAAAAAGATAATTTCATGGTTATTGCAGGAAAAATAGTGCTTGTAACAACAATAGGAGCCGGTTAGCATAAAGTGATTAGAAAGGCTCATTATTTAGGAAATAAGCCACTTCACATTAGTACGAAAAGAAAACTAAGATGAATGAGTCCTTTGGGTGATGAAACTTAAGACATTTAAATTTTCAATATTGCATCGACATGTTTGTTTGAATTAATATACTATGTAATTTAGTTATAAAAGTTAATCTCATGTCCATTGTGTCAAAAAGTGTGTTTGGGTCCAAAAGGCAAGTTTTCCAAACCAGAAATGTTTTGAGGGATTGTTTATTTTGGAATTCAACCAATTAACATTAATAGGAAACCCTAATGAAGATCATGAACCCCATTGTTTGATTGTATTGAATGAATTGTATAGATATGCACATTTTCTTCTTGATGAATAGAGTTGTTAATAAGGAGAAAAAAGATAATTTCATGGTTATTGCAGGAAAAATAGTGCTTGTAACAACAATAGGTGCCGGTTTGCATAAAGTGAATAGAAAGACTCATTATTTAGCAAATAAGCCACTTCACATTAGTACGAAAAGAAAACTAAGATGAATGAGTCCTTTGGGTGATGAAACTTAAGACATTTAAATTTTCAATATTGCATCGACATGTTTGTTTGAATTAATATACTATGTAATTTAGTTATAAAAGTTAATCTCATGTCCATTGTGTCAAAAAGTGTGTTTGGGTCCAAAAGGCATGTTTTCCAAACCAGAAATGTTTTGAGGGATTGTTTATTTTGGAATTCAACCAATTAACATTAATAGGAAACCCTAATGAAGATCATGAACCCCATTGTTTGATTGTATTGAATGAATTTTATAGATATGCACATTTTCTTCTTGATGAATAGTGTTGTTAATAAGGAGAAAAAAGATAATTTCATGGTTATTGTAGGAAAAATAGTGCTTGTAACAACAATAGGAGCCTGTTAGCATAAAGTGAATCGAAAGACTCATTATTTAAGAAATAAGCCACTTCACATTAGTATGAAATGCAAATTAAGATGAATGACTACTTTGGGTGATTGAACTAAACACATTTATATTTTCAATAGTGCATTGACATATTTGTTTTAATTAATATACAATGTAACTTAGTCATAAATGTTAATCTCATGATCATTATCTCAAAAGGTGTGTTATAACCAAAAGACAAGTCTTCCAAACTAGAAATCTTCTGAGGGATTCTTTATTTTGGAATTCATCTAATTACCATCAATAAGAAACCCTAATGAAGATCATGAACCCCATTGTTTGATTGTATTGAATCATTTGTATAGATATGGGCATTTTCTTGTTGATGAATAGAGTTGTTAATAAGGAGACAAAAGATAATTTGATGGTTATTTCAAGAAAAATAGTGCTTGCAACAACAAAAGGATCCTGTTAGCATAAAGTGAATAGAAAGACTCATTATTTAGGAAATAAGCCACTTCACATTAGTACGAAATGCAAATTAAGACGAATGACTCCTTTGGGTGATTGAAGTAAACACATTTATATTTTCAATTGTGCGTAGACATAATTGTTTTAATCAATATACTATGTAACTTAGTCATGAATGTTAATCTGATGATCATTATGTCAAAAGGTGTGTTTGGAACCAAAAGACAAATCCTCCAAACTAAAAATCTTCTGAGGGATTGTTTATTTTGGAATTCAAGCAATTAACATCAATAAGAAACCCTAATGAAGATCATGAACCCCATTGTTTGATTGTATTGTATGAATTGTATTGATATGGACATTTTCTTCTTGATGAATAGAGTTGTTAATAAGGAGACAAAAGATAATTTCATGGTTATTGCAAGAAAAATAGTACTTGTAACAACAATAGGAGCCTGTTAGCATAAAGTGAATAGAAAGACTCATTATTTAGGAAATAAGCCACTTCACATTAGTATGAAATGAAAATTAAGATGAAGCACTCCTTTGGGTGATTGAACTAAACACGTTTATATTTTATATAGTATATGGAGATATTTGTTTTAATTAATATACTATGGAACTTAGTCATAAATGTTAATCTCATGATCATTATGTCAAAAGGTGTGTTTGGAACCAAAAGACAAATCTTCCAAACTAGAAATCTTCTGAGGGATTGTTTATTTTGGAATTCAAGCAATTAACATCAATAAGAAACCCTAATGAAGATCATGAACCCCATTGTTTGATTGTATTGAATGAATTGTATTGATATGGACATTTTCTTCTTGATGAATAGAGTTGTTAATAAGGAGACAAAAGCTAATTTCATGGTTATTACAAGAAAAATAGTCGTTGGAACAATGAAAGGAGCTTGTTTAGCATAAAGGGAACAGAAGGACTCATTATTTAGGAAATAAACCACTTCACATTAGTACGAAAAGCAAACTAAGATGAATGAGTACTTTGGGTGATGAAACTTAAGACATTTAAATTTTTAATAACGCATCGACATGTTTGTTTGAATTAATATACAATGCAATTTAGTTATAAAAGTTAATCTCATGTCCATTGTGCCAAAAAGTGTGTTTGGGTCCAAAAGACAAGTTTTCCAAACCACAAATGTTTTGAGGGATTGTTTAATTTGGAATTCAACCAATTAACATAAATAAGAAACCCTAATCAAGATCATAAACGCCATTGTTTGATTGTATTGAATGAATTGTATAGATATTGACATTTTCTTCTTGATGAATAGAGTTGTTAATAAGGAGAAAAAAGATAATTTCATGGTTATTGCAAGAAAAATAGTGCTTGTAACGACAATAGGAGCCTGTTAGCATAAAGTGAATCGAAAGACTCATTATTTAGGAAATAAGCCACTTCACATTAGTATGAAATGCAAATTAAGATGAATGACTCCTTTCGGTGATTGAACTAAACACATTTATATTTTCCATAGTGCATTGACATATTTGTTTTAATTCATATACAATGTAATTTAGTCATAAATGTTAATCTCATTATCATTATCTGAAAAGGTGTGTTGGAACCAAAAGGCAAGTCTTCCAAACTAGAAATCTTCTGAGGGATTCTTTATTTTGGAATTCATCAAATTACCATCAATAAGAAACACTAATGAAGATCATGAACCCCATTATTTGATTGTATTGAATGATTTGTATAGATATGGACATTTTCTTGTTGATGAATAGAGTTGTTAATAAGGAGACAAAAGATAATTTGATGGTTATTTCAAGAAAAATAGTGCTTGCAACAACAAAAGGATCCTGTTAGCATAAAGTGAATAGAAAGACTCATTATTTAGGAAATAAGCCACTTCAAATTAGTACGAAATGCAAATTAAGACGAATGACTCCTTTGGGTGATTGATGTAAACACATTTATATTTTCAATTGTGCATAGACATAATTGTTTTAATTAATATACTATGTAACTTAGTCATAAATGTTAATCTGATGATCATTATGTCAAAAGGTGTGTTTGGAACCAAAAGACAAATCTTCCAAACTAGAAATCTTCTGAGGGATTGTTTATTTTGGAATTCAAGCAATTAACATCAATAAGAAACCCTAATGAAGATCATGAACCCCATTGTTTGATTGTATTGAATGAATTGTATTGATATGGACATTTTCTTCTTGATGAATAGAGTTGTTAATAAGGAGACAAAAGATAATTTCATGGTTATTGCAAGAAAAATAGTACTCGTAACAACAATAGGAGCCTGTTAGCATAAAGTGACTAGAAAGACTCATTATTTAGGAAATAAGCCACTTCACATTAGTACAAAATGCAAATTAAGACGAATGACTCCTTTGGGTGATTGAACTAAACACATTTATATTTTCAATTGTATATGGAGATATTTGTTTTAATTAATATACTATGTAACTTAGTCATAAATGTTTATCTCATGATCATTATATCAAAAGTTGTGTTTGGAACCAAAAGACAAATATTCCAAACTAGAAATCTTCTGAGGGATTCTTTATTTTGGAATTCATCCAATTAAGATCAACAAGAAACACTAATGAAGGTCATGAACCCGATTGTTTGATTGTATTGAATGAATTGTATAGATATGGGATTTTCTTCTTGATGAATAGAGTTGTTAATAAGAAGACAAAAGATAATTTCATGGTTATTACAAGAAAAATAGTGCTTGTAACAACAAAAGGAGCTTGTTTAGCATAAAGAGAATAGAAGGACTCATTATTTAGGAAATAAACCACTTCACATTAGTTCGAAAAGAAAAGTATGGTGAATGAGTCCTTTGGGTAATGAAACTAAACACATTTAAATTTTCTATAGTGCATCGATATATTGGTTTTAATTAATATACTATGTAATTTAGTTAGAAATGTTAATCACATGATCATTGTGTCAAAAAGTTGTTTGTGTCGAAAAGACAAGTGTTCCAAACTAGAAATGTTCTGAGGGAATGTTTATTTTGGAATTCAACCAATTAACATCAATTAGAAACCCTAATGAAGATCATGAACTCCATTGTTTGATTGTGTTGAATGAATTGTATAGCTTTGGACATTTTCTTCTTGATGAATAGAGTGGTTAATAAGTAGACAAAAGCTAATTTCATGGTTATTACAAGAAAAATAGTGCTTGTAACAACAAAAGGAGCTTGTTTAGCATAAAGAGAATAGAAGGACTCATTATTTAGGAAATAGAGCACTTCACATTAGTACGAAAAGAAAAGTATGGTGAATGAGTCCTTTGGGTAATGAAACTAAACACATTTAAATTTTCCATAGTGCATCGATATATTGGTTTTAATTAATATACTATATAATTTAGTTATAAATGTTAATCACATGATCATTGTGTCAAAAAGTGTGTTTTGGTCCAAAAGACAAGTGTTCCAAACTAGAAATGTTCTGAGGGATTGTTAATTTTGGAATTCAACCAATTAACATCAATCAAAAACCCTAATGAAGATCATGAACCCCATTGTTTGATTGTGTTGAATGAATTGTATAGCTTTGGACATTTTCTTCTTGATGAATAGAGTTGTTAATAAGTAGAGAAAAGCTAATTTCATGGTTATTACAAGAAAAATAGTGCTTGTAACAACAAAAGGAGCTTGTTTAGCATAAAGTGAATAGAAGGACTCATTATTTTGGAAATAAACCACTTCACATTAGAACGAAAAGCAAACTAAGATGAATGAGTCCTTTGGGTAATGAAACTAAACACATTTAAATTTTTAATAGTGCATCGACATGTTTGTTTTAATTAATATACTATGTAATTTAGTTATAAATGTTATTCTCACGATCATTGTGTCAAAAAGTGTGTTTGGGTCCAAAAGACAAGTGTTCCAAACTAGAAATGTTCTGATGGATTGTTTATTTTGGAATTCAACCAATTAACATCAATAAGAAGCCCTAATGAAGATCATGAACCCCATTATTTGATTGTATTGAATGAATTGTATGGATATGGACATTTTCTTCTTGATGAATAGAGTTGTTAATAAGGAGACAAAAGCTAATTTCATGGTTATTACAAGAAAAATAGTCGTTGTAACAATGAAAGGAGCTTGTTTAGCATAAAGGGAACAGAAGGACACATTATTTAGGAAATAAACCACTTCACATTAGTACGAAAAGCAAACTAAGTTGAATGATTCCTTTGGGTGATGAAACTTAAGGCATTTAAATTTTCAATAATGCATCGACTTGTTTGTTTGAATTAATATACTATGTAATTTAGTAATAAAAGTTAATCTCATGTCCATTGTGCCAAAAAGTGTGTTTGGGTCGAAAAGACAAGTTTTCCAAACCACAAATGTTTTGAGGGATTGTTTATTTTGGAATTCAACCAATTAACATAAATAAGAAACCCTAATGAAGATCATAAACCCCATTGTTTGATTGTATTGAATGAATTGTATAGATATGGACATTTTCTTCTTGATGAATAGAGTTGTTAATAAGGAGAAAAAAGATAATTTCATGGTTATTGCAAGAAAAATAGTGCTTGTAACAACAAAAGGAGCCTGTTAGCATAAAGTGAATCGAAAGACTCATTATTTAGGAAATAAGCCACTTCACATTAGTACAAAATGCAAATTAAGACGAATGACTCCTTTGGGTGATTGAACTAAACACATTTATATTTTCAATTGTATATGGAGATATTTGTTTTAATTAATATACTATGTAACTTAGTCATAAAGGTTAATCTCATGATCATTATATCAAAAGGTGTGTTTGGAACCAAAAGACAAATCTTCGAAACTAGAAATCTTCTGAGGGATTCTTTATTTTGGAATTCATCCAATTAAGATCAACAAGAAACCCTAATGAAGGTCATGAACCCGATTGTTTGAATGTATCGAATGAATTGGATAGATATGGACATTTTCTTCTTGATGGATAGAGTTGTTAATAAGAAGACAAAAGATAATTTCATGGTTATTACAAGAAAAATAGTGCTTGTAACAACAAAAGGAGCTTGTTTAGCATAAAGAGAATAGAAGGACTCATTATTTAGGAAATAAACCACTTCACATTAGTACGAAAAGAAAAGTATGGTGAATGAGTCCTTTGGGTAATGAAACTAAACACATTTAAATTTTCTATAGTGCATAGATATATTGGTTTTAATTAATATACTATATAATTTAGTTATAAATGTTAATCACATGATCATTGTGTCAAAAAGTGTGTTTGAGTCGAAAAGACAAGTGTTCCAAACTAGAAATGTTCTGAGGGATTGTTTATTTTGGAATGCAACCAATTAACATCAATCAGAAACCCTAATGAAGATCATGAACCCCATCGTTTGATTGTGTTGAATGAATTATATAGCTTTGGACATTTTCTTCTTGATGAATAGAGTTGTTAATAAGTAGACAAAAGCTAATTTCATGGTTATTACAATAAAAATAGTGCTTGTAACAACAAAAGGAGCTTGTTTAGCATAAAGTGAATAGAAGGACTCATTATTTTGGAAATAAAAACCACTTCACATTAGAACGAAAAGCAAACTAAGATGAATGAGTCCTTTGGGTAATGAAACTAAACACATTTAAATTTTTAATAATGCATCGACATGTTTGTTTTAATTAATATACTATGTAATTTAGTTATAAATGTTAATCTCATGATCATTGTGTCAAAAAGTGTGTTTGGGTCCAAAAGACAAATCTTCCAAACTAGAAATCATCTGAGGGATTGTTTATTTTGGAATTCAACCAATTAACATCAATAAGAAACCCTAATGAAGATCATGAACTCCATCGTTTGATTGTGTTGAATGAATTGTATAGCTTTGGACATTTTCTTCTTGATGAATAGAGATGTTAATAAGTAGACAAAAGCTAATTTCATGGTTATTACAATAAAAATAGTGCTTGTAACAACAAAAGGAGCTTGTTTAGCATAAAGTGAATAAAAGGACACATTATTTTGGAAATAAACCACTTCACATTAGAACGAAAAGCAAACTAAGATGAATGAGTCTTTTGGGTGATGAAACTTAAGACATTTAAATTTTCAATAACGCATCGACATGTTTGTTTGAATTAATATACAATGTAATTTAGTTATAAAAGTTAATCTCATGTCCATTGTGCCAAAAAGTGTGTTTGGGTCCAAAAGATAAGTTTTCCAAACCACAAATGTTTTGAGGGATTGTTTATTTTGGAATTCAACCAATTAACATAAATAAGAAACCCTGATCAAGATCATAAACCCCATTGTTTGATTGTATTGAATGAATTGTATAGATATGGACATTTTCTTCTTGATGAATAGAGTTGTTAATAAGGAGAAAAAAGATAATTTCATGGTTATTCCAGGAAAAATAGTGCTTGTAACAACAATAGGAGCCTGTTAGCATAAAGTGAATTGAAAGACTCATTATTTAGGAAATAAGCCACTTCACATTAGTACGAAATGCAAATTAAGACGAATGACTCCTTTGGGTGATTGAACTAAACACATTTATATTTTCAATTGTATATGGAGATATTTGTGTTAATTAATATACTATGTAACTTAGTCATAAATGTTAATCTCATGATCATTATGTCAAAAGGTGTGTTTTGAACCAAAAGACAAATCTTCCAAACTAGAAATGTTCTGAGGGATTGTTTATTTTGGCATTCAACCAATTAACATCAATAAGAAACCCTAATGAAGATCATGAACCCCATTGTTTGATTGTATTGAATGAAATGTATAGATATGGACATTTTCTTCTTGATGAATAGAGTTGTTAATAAGGAGACAAAAGATAATTTGATGGTTATTGCAAGAAAAATAGTGCTTGTAACAACAATAGGTGCCGGTTAGCATAAAGTGAATAGAAAGACTCATTATTTAGGAAATAAGCCACTTCACATTAGTACGAAAAGAAAACTAAGATGAATGAGTCCTTTGGGTGATGAAACTTAAGACATTTAAATTTTCAATATTCCATCAACATGTTTGTTTGAATTAATATACTATGTAATTTAGTTATAAAAGTTAATCTCATGTCCATTATGTCAAAAAGTGTGTTTGGGTCCAAAAGACAAGTTTTCCAAACCAGAAATGTTTTGAGGGATTGTTTATTTTGGAATTCAACCAATTAACATAAATAAGAAACCCTCATCAAGATCATAAACCCCATTGTTTGATTGTATTATATGAATTGTATAGATATGGACATTTTCTTCTTGATGAATAGAGTTGTTAATAAGGAGAAAAAAGATAATTTCATGGTTATTGCAGGAAAAATAGTGCTTGTAACAACAATAGGAGCCGGTTAGCATAAAGTGAATAGAAAGACTCATTATTTAGGAAATAAGCCACTTCACATTAGTACGAAAAGAAAACTAAGATGAATGAGTCCTTTGGGTGATGAAACTTAAGACATTTAAATTTTCAATATTGCATCGACATGTTTGTTTGAATTAATATACTATGTAATTTAGTTATAAAAGTAAATCTCATGTCCATTGTGTCAAAAAGTGTGTTTTGGGTCCAAAAGGCAAGTTTTCCAAACCAGAAATGTTTTGAGGGATTGTTTATTTTGGAATTCAACCAATTAACGTTAATAGGAAACCCTAATGAAGATCATGAACCCCATTGTTTGATTGTATTGAATGAATTTTATAGATATGCACATTTTCTTCTTGATGAATAGAGTTGTTAATAAGGAGAAAAAAGATAATTTCATGGTTATTGCAGGAAAAATAGTGCTTGTAACAACAATAGGAGCCTGTTAGCATAAAGTGAATCGAAAGACTCATTATTTAGGAAATAAGCCACTTCACATTAGTATGAAATGCAAATTAAGATGAATGACTCCTTTGGGTGATTGAACTAAACACATTTATATTTTCAATTGTATATGGAGATATTTGTGTTAATTAATATACTATGTAACTTAGTCATAAATGTTAATCTCATGATCATTATGTCAAAAGGTGTGTTTGGAACCAAAAGACAAATCTTCCAAACCAAAAATCTTCTGAGGGATTGTTTATTTTGGAATTCAAGCAATTAACATCAATAAGAAACCCTAATGAAGATCATGAACCCCATTGTTTGATTGTATTGAATGAATTGTATTGATATGGACATTTTCTTCTTGATGAATAGAGTTGTTAATAAGGAGACAAAAGATAATTTGATGGTTATTTCAAGAAAAATAGTGCTTGCAACAACAAAAGGATCCTGTTAGCATAAAGTGAATAGAAAGACTCATTATTTAGGAAATAAGCCACTTCACATTAGTACGAAATGCAAATTAAGACGAATGACTCCTTTGGGTGATTGAACTAAACACATTTATATTTCAATAGTGCATTGACATATTTGTTTTAATTAATATACAATGTAACTTAGTCATAAATGTTAATCTCATGATCAATATCTCAAAAGGTGTGTTATAACCAAAGACAAGTCTTCCAAACTAGAAATCTTCTGAGGGATTCTTTATTTTTTGGAATTCATCTAATTACCATCAATAAGAAACCCTAATTAGGATCATGAACCCCATTGTTTGATTGTATTGAATGATTTGTATAGATATGGACATTTTCTTGTTGATGAATAGAGTTGTTAATAAGGAGACAAAAGATAATTTGATGGTTATTTCAAGAAAAAATAGTGCTTGCAACAACAAAAGGATCCTGTTAGCATAAAGTGAATAGAAAGACTCATTATTTAGGAAATAAGCCACTTCACATTAGTATGAAATGCATATTAAGATGAATGACTCCTTTGGGTGATTGAACTAAACACATTTATATTTTCAATAGTGCATTGACATATTTGTTTTAATTAATATACAATGTAACTTAGTCATAAATGTTAATCTCATGATCATTATCTCAAAAGGTGTGTTATAACCAAAAGACAAGTCTTCCAAACTAGAAATCTCTTCTGAGGGATTCTTTATTTTGGAATTCATCTAATTACCATCAATAAGAAACCCTAATTAGGATCATGAACCCCATTGTTTGATTGTATTGAATGATTTGTATAGATATGGACATTTTCTTGTTGATGAATAGAGTTGTTAATAAGGAGACAAAAGATAATTTGATGGTTATTTCAAGAAAAATAGTGCTTGCAACAACAAAAGGATCCTGTTAGCATAAAGTGAATAGAAAGACTCATTATTTAGGAAATAAGCCACTTCACATTAGTACGAAATGCAAATTAAGACGAATGACTCCTTTGGGTGATTGAAGTAAACACATTTATATTTTCAATTGTGCATAGACATAATTGTTTTCATTAATATACTATGTAACTTAGTCATAAATGTTAATCTGATGATCATTATGTCAAAAGGTGTGTTTGGAACCAAAAGACAAATCTTCCAAACCAAAAATCTTCTGAGGGATTGTTTATTTTGGAATTCAAGCAATTAACATCAATAAGAAACCCTAATGAAGATCATGAACCCCATTGTTTGATTGTATTGAATGAATTGTATTGATATGGACATTTTCTTCTTGATGAATAGAGTTGTTAATAAGGAGACAAAAGATAATTTCATGGTTATTGCAAGAAAAATAGTACTTGTAACAACAATAGGAGCCTGTTAGCATAAAGTGAATAGAAAGACTCATTATTTAGGAAATAAGCCACTTCACATTAGTACGAAATGCAAATTAAGACGAATGACTCCTTTGGGTGATTGAACTAAACACATTTCTATTTTCAATTGTATATGGAGATATTTGTGTTAATAAATATACTACATAACTTAGTCATAAATGTTAATCTCATGATCATTATGTCAAAAGGTGTGTTTTGAACCAAAAGACAAATCTTCCAAAATAGAAATGTTTTGAGGGATTGTTTATTTTGGCATTCAACAAATTAACATCAATAAGAAACCCTAATGAAGATCATGAACCCCATTGTTTGATTGTATTGAATGAATTGTATAGATATGGACATTTTCTTCTTGATGAATAGAGTTGTTAATAAGGAGACAAAAGATAATTTGATGGTTATTGCAAAAAAATAGTGCTGGTAACAACAATAGGTGCCGGTTAGCATAAAGTGAATAGAAAGACTCATTATTTAGGAAATAAGCCACTTCACATTAGTACGAAAAGAAAACTAAGATGAATGAGTCCTTTGGGTGATGAAACTTAAGACATTTAAATTTTCAATATTGCATCGACATGTTTGTTTGAATTAATATACTATGTAATTTAGTTATAAATGTTAATCACATGATCATTGTGTCAAAAAGTGTGTTTGAGTCGAAAAGACAAGTGTTCCAAACTAGAAATGTTCTGAGGGATTGTTTATTTTGGAATGCAACCAATTAACATCAATCAGAAACCCTAATGAAGATCATGAACCCCATCGTTTGATTGTGTTGAATGAATTATATAGCTTTGGACATTTTCTTCTTGATGAATAGAGATGTTAATAAGTAGACAAAAGCTAATTTCATGGTTATTACAATAAAAATAGTGCTTGTAACAACAAAAGGAGCTTGTTTAGCATAAAGTGAATAAAAGGACACATTATTTTGGAAATAAACCACTTCACATTAGAACGAAAAGCAAACTAAGATGAATGAGTCTTTTGGGTGATGAAACTTAAGACATTTAAATTTTCAATAACGCATCGACATGTTTGTTTGAATTAATATACAATGTAATTTAGTTATAAAAGTTAATCTCATGTCCATTGTGTCAAAAAGTGTGTTTGGGTCCAAAAGACAAGTTTTCCAAACCAGAAATGTTTTGAGGGATTGTTTATTTTGGAATTCAACCAATTAACATAAATAAGAAACCCTCATCAAGATCATAAACCCCATTGTTTGATTGTATTGAATGAATTGTATAGATATGGACATTTTCTTCTTGATGAATAGAGTTGTTAATAAGGAGAAAAAAGATAATTTCATGGTTATTGCAGGAAAAATAGTGCTTGTAACAACAATAGGAGCCGGTTAGCATAAAGTGATTAGAAAGGCTCATTATTTAGGAAATAAGCCACTTCACATTAGTACGAAAAGAAAACTAAGATGAATGAGTCCTTTGGGTGATGAAACTTAAGACATTTAAATTTTCAATATTGCATCGACATGTTTGTTTGAATTAATATACTATGTAATTTAGTTATAAAAGTTAATCTCATGTCCATTGTGTCAAAAAGTGTGTTTGGGTCCAAAAGGCAAGTTTTCCAAACCACAAATGTTTTGAGGGATTGTTTATTTTGGAATTCAACCAATTAACATAAATAAGAAACCCTAATGAAGATCATAAACCCCATTGTTTGATTGTATTGAATGAATTGTATAGATATGGACATTTTCTTCTTGATGAATAGAGTTGTTAATAAGGAGAAAAAAGATAATTTCATGGTTATTGCAAGAAAAATAGTGCTTGTAACAACAAAAGGAGCCTGTTAGCATAAAAGTGAATCGAAAAAGACTCATTATTTAGGAAATAAGCCACTTCACATTAGTACAAAATGCAAATTAAGACGAATGACTCCTTTGGGTGATTGAACTAAACACATTTATATTTTTCAATTGTATATGGAGATATTTGTTTTAATTAATATACTATGTAACTTAGTCATAAAGGTTAATCTCATGATCATTATATCAAAAGGTGTGTTTGGAACCAAAAGACAAATCTTCGAAACTAGAAAAATCTTCTGAGGGATTCTTTATTTTGGAATTCATCCAATTAAGATCAACAAGAAACCCTAATGAAGGTCATGAACCCGATTGTTTGAATGTATCGAATGAATTGGATAGATATGGACATTTTCTTCTTGATGGATAGAGTTGTTAATAAGAAGACAAAAGATAATTTCATGGTTATTACAAGAAAAATAGTGCTTGTAACAACAAAAGGAGCTTGTTTAGCATAAAGAGAAATAGAAGGACTCATTATTTAGGAAATAAACCACTTCACATTAGTACGAAAAGAAAAGTATGGTGAATGAGTCCTTTGGGTAATGAAACTAAACACATTTAAATTTTCTATAGTGCATAGATATATTGGTTTTAATTAATATACTATATAATTTAGTTATAAATGTTAATCACATGATCATTGTGAAAAAGTGTGTTTGGGTCGAAAAGACAAGTGTTCAAAACTAGAAATGTTCTGAGGGATTGTTTATTTTGGAATTCAACCAATTAACATCAATAAGAAACCCTAATGAAGATCATGAACCCCATTGTTTGATTGTGTTGAATGAATTGTATAGCTTTGGACATTTTCTTCTTGATGAATAGAGTGGTTAATAAGTAGACAAAAGCTAATTTCATGGTTATTACAAGAAAAATAGTGCTTGTAACAACAAAAGGAGCTTGTTTAGCATAAAGGGAATAGAAGGACTCATTATTTAGGAAATAAACCACTTCACATTAGTACGAAAAGCAAACTAAGATGAATGAGTCCTTTGGGTGATGAAACTTAAGACATTTAAATTTTCAATATTGCATCGACATGTTTGTTTGAATTAATATACAATGTAATTTAGTTATAAAAGTTAATCTTATGTCCATTGGGTCAAAAAGTGTGTTTGTGTCCAAAAGACAAGTTTTCCAAACCAGAAATGTTTTGGGGGATTGTTTATTTTGGAATTCAACCAATTAACATTAATAAGAAAGCCTAATGAAGATCATGAACCCCATTGTTTGATTGTATTGAATGAATTGTATTGATATGGACATTTTCTTCTTGATGAATAGGGTTGTTAATAAGGAGAAAAAAGATAATTTCATGGTTATTACAGGAAAAATAGTACTTGTAACAACAATAGGAGCCTGTTAGCATAAAGTGAATCGAAAGGCTCATTATTTAGGAAATAAGCCACTTCACATTAGCATGAAATGCAAATTAAGATAAATGACTCCTTTGGGTGATTGAACTAAACACATTTATATTTTCAATAGTGCATTGACATATTTGTTTTAATTAATATACAATGTAATTTAGTCATAAATGTTAATGTCATGATCATTATCTCAAAAGGTGTGTTGAAACCAAAAGACAGGTCTTCCAAACTAGAAATCTTCTGAGGGATTCTTTATTTTGGAATTCATCTAATTACCATCAATAAGAAACCCTAATGAAGATCATCAAACCCATTGTTTGATTGTATTGCATGAATTGTACAGATATAGACATTTTCTTCTTGATGAGTAGAGTTGTTAATAAGTAGACAAAAGATAATTTCATGGTTATTGCAAGAAAAATAGTGCTTGTAACAACAAAAGGAGCTTGTTTAGCATAAAGAGAATAGAAGGACTCACTATTTAGGAAATAAACCACTTCACATTAGTACGAAAAGCAAACTATGGTGAATGAGTCCTTTGGGTAATGAAACTAAACACATTTAAATTTTCTATAGTGCATCGACATGTTTGTTTTAATTAATATACTATGTAATTTAGTTATAAATGTTACTCTCACGATCATTGTGTCAAAAAGTGTGTTTGGGTCCAAAAGACAAGTGTTCCAAACTAGAAATGTTCTGAGGGATTGTTTATTTTGGAATTCAACCAATTAACATCAATAAGAAACCCTAATGAAGATCATGAAGCCCATTGTTTGATTGTATTGAATGAATTGTATGGATAAGGACATTTTCTTCTTGATGAATAGAGTTGTTAATAAGCAGACAAAAGCTAATTTCATGGTTATTACAAGAAAAATAGTCGTTGTAACAATGAAAGGAGCTTGTTTAGCATAAAGGGAACAGAAGGACACATTATTTAGGAAATAAACCACTTCACATTAGTACGAAAAGCAAACTAAGATGAATGTGTCCTTTGGGTGATGAAACTTAAGTTTAAATTTTCAATAATGCATCGACATGTTTGTTTGAATTAATATTCTATGTAATTTAGAAATAAAAGTTAATCTAATGTCCATTGTGCCAAAAAGTGTGTTTGGGTCCAAAAGACAAGTTTTCCAAACCACAAATGTTTTGAGGGATTGTTTATTTTGTAATTCAACCAATTAACATAAATAAGAAACCCTAATGAAGATCATAAACCCCATTGTTTGATTGTATTGAATGAATTGTATAGATATGGACATTTTCTTCTTGATGAATAGAGTTGTTAATAATGAGAAAAAAGATAATTTCATGGTTACTGCAAGAAAAATAGTGCTTGTAACAACAAAAGGAGCCTGTTAGCATAAAGTGAATCGAAAGACTCATTATTTAGGAAATAAGCCACTCCACATTAGTACAAAATGCAAATTAAGACGAATGACTCCTTTGGGTAATTGAACTAAACACATTTATATTTTCAAATGTATATGGAGATATTTGTTTTAATTAATATACTATGTAACTTAGTCATAAAGGTTAATCTCATGATCATTATATCAAAAGGTGTGTTTGGAACCAAAAGACAAATCTTCTGAGGGATTCTTTATTTTGGAATTCATCCAATTAAGATCAATAAGAAACCCTAATGAAGGTCATGAACCCGATTGTTTGAATGTATCGAATGAATTGTATAGATATGGACATTTTCTTCTTGATGAATAGAGGTTTTAATAAGAAGACAAAAGATAATTTCATGGTTATTACAAGAAAAATAGTGCTTGTAACAACAAAAGGAGCTTGTTTAGCATAAAGAGAATAGAAGGACTCATTATTTAGGAAATAAACCACTTCACATTAGTACGAAAAGAAAAGTATGGTGAATGAGTCCTTTGGGTAATGAAACTAAACACATTTAAATTTTCTATAGTGCATAGATATATTGGTTTTAATTAATATACTATATAATTTAGTTATAAATGTTAATCACATGATCATTGTGTCAAAAAGTGTGTTTGGGTCGAAAAGGCAAGTGTTCCAAACTAGAAATGTTCTGAGGGATTGTTTATTTTGGAATTCAACCAATTAACATCAATAAGAAACCCTAATGAAGATCATGAACCCCATTGTTTGATTGTGTTGAATGAATTGTATAGCTTTGGACATTTTCTTCTTGATGAATAGAGTTGTTAATAAGGAGAAAAAAGATAATTTCATGGTTATTGCAGGAGAAATAGTGCTTGTAACAACGATAGGAACCTGTTAGCATAAAGTGAATCGAAAGACTCATTATTTAGGAAATAAGCCACTTCACATTAGTATGAAATGCAAATTAAGATGAATGACTCTTTTGGGTGATTGAACTAAACACATTTATATTTTCAATTGTGCATGGACATATTTGTTTTAATTAATATACTATGTAACTTAGTCATAAATCTTAATCTCATGATCATTGTGTCAAAAGGTGTGTTTGGAACCAAAAGACAATTTTTCCAAACTAGAAATCTTTTGAGGGATTCTTTATTTTGGAATTCATCCAATTAAGATCAACAAGAAACCCTAATGAAGATTATGAACCCCATTGTTTGATTGTATTGAATGAATTGTATGGATATGGACATTTTCTTCTTGATGAATAGAGTTGTTAATAAGGAGACAAAAGCTAATTTCATGGTTATTACAATAAAAATAGTCCTTGTAACAATGAAAGGAGCTTGTTTAGCATAAAGGGAATAGAGGGACTCATTATTTAGGAAATAAACCACTTCACATTAGTACGAAATGCAAATTAAGATGAATGACTCTTTTGGGTGATTGAACTAAACACATTTATATTTTCAATTGTGCATGGACATATTTTTTTTAATTAATATACTATGTAACTTAGTCATAAATCTTAATCTCATGATCATTGTGTCAAAAGGTGTGTTTGGAACCAAAAGACAATTTTTCCAAACTAGAAATCTTTTGAGGGATTCTTTATTTTGGAATTCATCCAATTAAGATCAACAAGAAACCCCAATGAAGATCATGAACCCCATTGTTTGATTGTATTGAATGAATTGTATGGATATGGACATTTTCTTCTTGATGAATAGAGTTGTTAATAAGGAGACAAAAGCTAATTTCATGGTTATTACAAGAAAAATAGTTATTGTAACAATGAAAGAGCTTGTTTAGCATAAAGGAAATAGAGGGACTCATTATTTAGGAAATAAACCACTTCACATTAGTACGAAAAGCAAACTATGGTGAATGAGTCCTTTGGGTAATGACACTAAACACATTTAAATTTTCTATAGTGCATCGATATATTTGTTTTAAATAATATAGTATATAATTTAGTTATAAATGTTAATCACATGATCATTGTGTCAAAAAGTGTGTTTGGGTCTAAAGGACAACTGTTCCAAACCAGAAATGTTCTGAGGGATTGTTTATTTTGAAATTAAACTAACTAACATCAATAGGAAACCCTAATGAAGATCATGAACCCCATTGTTTGATTGTGTTGAATGAATTGTATAGATTTGGACATATTCTTCTTGATGAATAGAGTTGTTAATAAGTAGACAAAAGCTAATTTCATGGTTATTACAAGAAAAATAATGCTTGTAACATCAAAATGACCTTGTTTAGCATAAAGTGAATAGAAGGACTCATTATTTTGGAAATAAACCACTTCACATTAGTACGAAAAGCAAACTAAGATGAATGAGACCTTTGGGTGATGAAACTAAACACATTTGAATGTTCAATAGTGCATCGACATGTTTGTTTTAATTAATATACTATGTAATTTAGTTATAAATGTTAATCTCAAGATCATTGTGTCAAAAAGTGTGTTTGGGTCCCAAAGACAAGTGTTCCAAACAAGAAATGTTCTGAGGGATTCTTTATTTTGGAATTCAACCAATTAACATCAATAAGAAACCCTAATGAAGATCATGAACCCCATTGTTTGATTGTATTGAATGAATTGTATGGATATGGACATATTCTTCTTGATGAATAGAGTTGTTAATAAGTAGACAAAAGCTAATTTCATGGTTATTACAAGAAGAATAATGCTTGTAACAACAAAATGAGCTTGTTTAGCATAAAGTGTATAGAAGGACTCATTATTTTGGAAATAAACCACTTCACATTAGTACGAAAAGCAAACTAAGATGAATGAGTCCTTTGGGTGATGAAACTACACACATTTAAATTTTCAATAGTGCATCGACATGTTTGTTTTAATTAATATACTATGTAATTTAGTTATAAATGTTAATCTCACGATCATTGTGTCAAAAAGTGTGTTTGAGTCCAAAAGACAAGTGTTCCAAACTAGAAATGTTCTGAGGGATTGTTTATTTTGGAATTCAACCAATTAACATCAATAAGAAACCCTAATGAAGATCATGAACCCCATTATTTGATTGTATTGAATGAATTGTATGGATATGGACATTTTCTTCTTGATGAATAAAGTTGTTAATAAGGAGACAAAAGCTAATTTCATGGTTATCACAAGAAAAATAGTCGTTGTAACAATGAAAGGAGCTTGTTTAGCATAAAGGGAACAAAAGGACACATTATTTAGGAAATAAACCACTTCACATTAGTACGAAAAGCAAACTAAGATGAATGAGTCCTTTGGTGATGAAACTTAAGGTATTTAAATTTTCAATAATGCATCGGCTTGTTTGTTTGAATTAATATACTATGTAATTTAGTAATAAAAGTTAATCTCATGTCCATTGTGTCAAAAAGTGTGTTTGGGTCCAAAAGACAAGTTTTCCAAACCACAAATGTTTTGAGGGATTGTTTATTTTGGAATTCAGCCAATTAACATAAATAAGAAACCCTAATGAAGATCATAAACCCCATTGTTTGATTGTATTGAATGAATTGTATAGATATGGACATTTTCTTCTTGATGAATAGAGTTGTTAATAACGAGAAAAAAGATAATTTCATGGTTATTGCAAGAAAAATAGTGCATGTAACAACAAAAGGAGCCTGTTATCATAAAGTGAATCGAAAGACTCATTATTTAGGAAATAAGCCACTTCACATTAGTACAAAATGCAAATTAAGACGATGACTCCTTTGGGTGATTGAACTAAACACATTTATATTTTCAAATGTATATGGAGATATTTATTTTAATTAATATACTATGTAACTTAGTCATAAAGGTTAATCTCATGATCATTATATCAAAAGGTTTGTTTGGAACCAAAAGACATTGGTTTTAATTAATATACTATATAATTTAGTTATAAATGTTAATCACTTGATCATTGTGTCAAAAAGTGTGTTTGGGTCGAAAAGACAAGTGTTCCAAACTAGAAATGTTCTGAGGGATTGTTTATTTTTGAATTCAACCAATTAACATCAATAAGAAACACTAATGAAGATCATGAACCCCATTGTTTGATTGTGTTGAATGAATTGTATAGCTTTGGACATTTTCTTCTTGATGAATAGAGTGGTTAATAAGTAGACAAAAGCTAATTTCATGGTTATTACAAGAAAAATAGTGCTTGTAACAACAAAAGGGGCTTGTTTAGCATAAAGTGAATAGAAGGACTCAATATTTTGGAAATAAACCACTTCACATTAGTACGAAAAGCAAACTAAGACGAATGAGTCCTTTGGGTGATGAAACTAAACACATTTAAATTTTTAATAGTGCATCGACATGTTTGTTTTAATTAATATACTATGTAATTTAGTTATAAATGTTAATCTCATGATCATTGTGTCAAAAAGTGTGTTTGGGTCCAAAAGACAAGTGTTCCAAACTAGAAATGTTCTGAGGGATTGTTTATTTTGGAATTCAACCAATTAACATCAATAAGAAACCCTAATGACGATCATAAACCCCTTTGTTTGATTGTATTGAATGAATTGTATGGATATGGACATTTTCTTCTTGATGAATAGAGTTGTTAATAAGGAGAAAAAAGCTAATTTCATGGTTATTACAAGAAAAATAGTCGTTGTAGCAATGAAAGGAGCTTGTTTAGCATAAAGGGAACAGAAGGACTCATTATTTAGGAAATAAACCACTTCACATTAGTACAAAAAGTAAACTAAGATGTATGAATCCTTTGGCTGATGAAACTTAAGACATTTAAATTTTCAATAATGCATCGACATGTTTGCTTGAATTAATATACTATGTAATTTAGTTATAAAAGTTAATCTCATGTCCATTGTGTCAAAAAGTGTGTTTGGGTCCAAAAGGCAAGTTTTCCAAACCAGAAATGTTTTGAGCGATTGTTTATTTTGGAATTCAACAAATTAACATCAATAAGAAACCCTAATGAAGATCATGAACCCCATTTTTTGATTGTATTGAATGAATTGTATAGATATGGACATTTTCTTCTTGATGAATAGAGTTGTTAATAAGGAGAAAAAAGATAATTTCATGGTTATTGCAGGAAAAATAGTGCTTGTAACAATGATAGGAGCCTGTTAGCATAAAGTGAATCGAAAGACTCATTATTTAGGAAATAAGCCACTTCACATTAGTATGAAATGCAAATTAAGATGAATGACTCTTTTGGGTGATTGAACTAAACACATTTATATTTTCAATTGTGCATGGACATATTTGTTTTAATTAATATACTATGTAACTTAGTCATAAATCTTAATCTCATGATCATTATGTCAAAAGGTGTGTTTGGAACCAAAAGACAATTTTTCCAAACTAGAAATCTTTTGAGGGATTCTTTATTTTGGAATTCATCCAATTAAGATCAACAAGAAACCCTAATGAATATTATGAACGCCATTGTTTGATTGTATTGAATGAATTGTAAGGATATGGACATTTTCTTCTTGATGAATAGAGTTGTTAATAAGGAGACAAAAGCTAATTTCATGGTTATTACAAGAAAAACAGTCCTTGTAACAATGAAAGGAGCTTGTTTAGCATAAAGGGAATAGAGGGACTCATTATTTAGGAAATAAACCACTTCACATTAGTACGAAAAGCAAACTATGGTGAATGAGTCCTTTGGGTAATGAAACTAAACACATTTAAATTTTCTATAGTGCATCGATATATTTGTTTTAATTAATATACTATATAATTTTGTTATAAATGTTAATCACATGATCATTGTGTCAAAAAGTGTGTTTGGTATTAAAGGACAACTGTTCCAAACCAGAAATGTTCCGAGGGATTGTTTATTTTGAAATTGAACTAACTAACATCAATAGGAAACCCTAATGAAGATCATGAACCCCATTGTTTGATTGTGTTGAATGAATTGTATAGCTTTGGACATTTTCTTCTTGATGAATAGAGTTGTTAATAAGTAGACAAAAGCTAATTTCATGGTTATTAGAAGAAAAATAGTGCTTGTAACAACAAAATGAGCTTGTTTAGCATAAAGTGAATAGAAGGACTCATTATTTTGGAAATAAACCACTTCACATTAGTACGAAATGCAAATTAAGAGGAATGACTCCTTTGGGTGATTGAACTAAACACATTTATATTATCAATTTTATATGGAGATATTTGTTTTAATTAATATACTATGTAACTTAGTCATAAATGTTAATCTCATGATCATTATCTCAAAAGGTGTGTTTGGAACCAAAAGACAAATCTTCCAAACTAGAAATCTTCTGAGGGATTGTTTATTTTGGAATTCAACCAATTAACATCGATAAGAAACCCTAATGAAGATCATGAACCCCATTGTTTGATTGTATTGAATGAATTGTATAGATATGGACATTTTCTTCTTGATGAATAGAGTTGTTAATAAGTAGACAAAAGATAATTTGATGGTTATTGAAAGAAAAATAGTACTTGTAACAACAATAGGAGCCTGTTAGCATAAAGTGAATAGAAAGACTCATTATTTAGGAAATAAGGCAGTTCACATTAGTATGAAATGAAAATTAAGATGAATGACTCCTTTGGGTGATTCAACTAAACATATTTATATTTTCAATAGTGCATTGACATATTTGTTTTAATTAATATAAAATGTAATTTAGTCATAAATGTTAATCTCATGATCATTATCTCAAAAGGTGTGTTGGAACCAAAAGACAAGTCTTCCAAACTAGAAATCTTTTGAGGGATTCTTTATTTTGGAATTCATCTCATTAACATTAATAAGAAACCCTAATGATGATCATGAACTCCATTGTATGATTGTATTGAATGAATTGTATAGATATGGACATTTTCTTCTTGATGAATAGAGTTGTTAATAAGGAGACAAAAGCTAATTTCATGGTTATTACAAGAAAAATAGTCCTTGTAACAATGAAAGGAACTTGTTTAGCATAAAGGGAATAGAGGGACTCATTATTTAGGAAATAAACCACTTCACATTAGTACGAAAAGAAAACTAAGATGAATGAGTCCCTTGGGTGATGAAACTCAAGACATTTAAATTTTCAATAGTGCATCGACATGTTTGTTTGAATTAATATACTATATAATTTAGGTATAAAAGTTAATCTCATTTCCATTGTGTCAAAAAGTGTGTTTGGGATCAAAAGACAAGTTTTCCAAACCAGAAATGTTTTGAGGGATTGTTTATTTTGGAATTCAACCAATTAACATCAATAAGAAACCCTAATGAATCATGAACCCCATTGTTTGATTATACTGAATGAATTGTATAGATATGGACATTTTCTTCTTGATGAATAGAGTTGTTAATAAGGAGACAAAAGACAATTTGATGCTTATTGCAAGAAAAATAGTGCTTGTAACGACAAAAGGAGCCTGTTTGCAAAAATGAATAGAAAGACTCATTATTTAGGAAATAAGCCACTTCACATTAGTACGAAATGCAAATTAAGACGAATGACTCCTTTGGCTGATTGAACTAAACAGATTTATATTTTCAATTGTGCATGGACATATTTGTTTTAATTAATATACTATGTAACGTAGTCATAAATGTTGACCTCATGATCATTATCTCAAAACATGTGTTAGAACCAAAAGACAAGTCTTCCAAACTAGAAATCTTCTGACGGATTCTTTATTTTGGAATTCATCTAATTAACATCAATAAGAAACCCTAATGATGATCATGAACCCCATTGTATGATTGTATTGCGTGAATTGTATGGATATGGACATTTTCTTCTTGATGAATAGAATGGTTAATAAGGAGACAAAAGATAATTTGATCACTATTGCAAGAAAAATAGTGCTTGTAACAACAATAAAAGCCTGTTAGCATAAAGTGAATAGAAAGACTCATTATTTAGGAAATAAGCCACTTCACATTAGTATGAAATGAAAATTAAGATGAATGACTCCTTTGGGTGATTGAACTAAACACATTTATATTTTCAATAGTGCATTGACATATTTGTTTTAATTAATATATAATGTAATTTAGTCATAAATGTGAATCTCATGATCATTATCTCAAAAGGTGTGTTGGAACCAAAAGACAAGTCTTCAAAACTAGAAATCTTCTGAGGGTTTCTTTATTTTGGAATTCATATAATTAACATCAATAAGAAACCCTAATGAAAATCATGAACCCCATTGTTTGATTGTATTGAATGAATTGTATAGATATGGACATTTTCTTCTTGATGAATGGGGTTGTTAATAAGGAGACAAAAGATAATTTGATGGTTATTCCAAGAAAAATAGTGCTTGTCACAACAAAAGGAGCCTTTTAGCATAAAGTGAATAGAAAGACTCATTATTTAGGAAATAAGCCTCTCCACATTAGTACGAAATGAAAATTAAGACGAATGACTCCTTTGGGTGATTGAACTAAACACATTTATATTTTTAATAGTGCATTGACACATTTGTTTTAATTAATATACAATGTAATTTAGTCATAAATGTTAACCTCATGATCATTATCTCAAAACGTGTGTTGGAACCAAAAGACAAGTCTTCCAAACTAGAAATCTTCTGAGGGATTCTTTATTTTGGAATTCATCTAATTAAAATCAACAAGAAACCCTAATGAAGATCATGAACCACATTGTTTGATTGTATTGAATGAATTGTATGGATAAGGACATTTTCTTCTTGATGAATAGAATTATTAATAAGGAGACAAAAGCTAATTTCATGGTTATTACAAGAAAAATAGTCCTTGTAACAATGAAAGGAGCTTGTTTAGCATAAAGGGAATAGAGGGACTCATTATTTAGCCAATAAACCACTTCACATTAGTACGAAAAGAAAACTAAGATAAATGAGTCCTTTGGGTGATGAAACTTAAGACATTTAAATTTTCAATAGTGCATCGACATGTTTGTTTGAATTAATATACTATGTAATTTAGTCATAAAAGTTAATCTGATGTCCATTCTGTTAAAAAGTGTGTTTGGGTCCAAAAGACAAGTTTTCCAAACCAGAAATGTTTTGAGGGATTGTTTATTTTGGAATTCAACCAATTAACATCAATAAGAAACCCTAATGAAGATCATGAACCCCATTCTTTGATGGTATTGAATGAATTGTATAGATATGGACATTTTCTTCTTGATGCATAGAGTTGTTAATAAGGAGACAAAAGATAATTTGATGGTTATTGCAAGAAAAATAGTGCTTGTAACAACAATAGGAGCCTGTTAGCATAAAATGAATAGAAAGAATCATTATTTAGGAAATAAGCCACTTCACATTAGTATGAAATGAAAATTAAGATGAATGACGCCTTTGGGTGATTGAACTAAACACATTTATATTTTCAATAGTGCATTGACATATTTGTTTTTATTAATATACAATGTAATTTACTCATAAATGTTAATCTCATGATCATTATCTCAAAACTTGTGTTGGAACCAAAAGACAAGTCTTCCAAACTAGAAATCTTCTGAGCAATTCTTTATTTTGGAATTCATCTCATTAACATTAATAAGAAACCCTAATGATGATCATGAACCCCATTGTATGATTGTATTGAATTAATTGTATAGATATGGACATTTTCTTCTTGATGTATAGAGTTGTTAATAAGGAGACAAAAGATAATTTGATGGTTATTGCAAGAAAAATAGTGCTTGTAACGACAATAGGAGCCAGTTAGCATAAAGTGAATAGAAAGACTCATTATTTAGGAAATAAGCCACTTCACATTAGTATGAAATGAAAATTAAGATGAATGACGCCTTTGGGTGATTGAACTAAATTTATATTTTCAATAGTGCATTGACATATTTGTTTTTATTAATATACAATGTAATTTAGTCATAAATGTTAATCTCATGATCATTATCTCAAAACTTGTGTTGGAACCAAAAGACAAGTCTTCCAAACTAGAAATCTTCTGAGGGATTCTTTATTTTGGAATTCATCTCATTAACATTAATAAGAAACCCTAATGATGATCATGAACCCCATTGTATGATTGTATTGAATGAATTGTATAGATATGGACATTTTCTTCTTGATGAATAGAGTTGTTAATAAGGAGACAAAAGACAATTTGATGCTTATTGCAAGAAAAATATTGCTTGTAACGACAAAAGGAGCCTGTTAGCATAAAGTGAATAGGAAGACTCATTATTTAGGAAATAAGCCACTTCACATTAGTACGAAATGCAAATAATACGAATGACTCCTTTGGGTAATTGAACTAAACACATTTATACTTTCAATTGTGCATGGACATATTTGTTTTAATTAATATACTATGTAACTTAGTCATAAATGTTAATCTCATGATTATTATGTCAAAAGGTGTGTTTGGAACCAAAAGACCAGTCTTCCAAACTAGAAATCTTCTGAGGGATTCTTTATTTTGTAATTCATCCAATTAAGATCAACAAGAAACCCTAATGAAGATCATGAACCCCATTGTTTGATTGTATTGAATGAATTGTATGGATATGGACATTTTCTTCTTGATGAATAGAATTGTTAATAAGGAGACAAAAGCTAATTTCATGGTTATTCCAAGAAAAATAGTCCTTGTAACAAAGAAAGGAGCTTGTTTAGCATAAAGGGAATAGAGGGACTCATTATTAAGGTAATAAACCACTTAACATTAGTAAGAAAAGAAAACTAAGATGAATGAGTCCATTGGGTGATGAAACTTAAGACATTTAAATTTTCAATAGTGCATCGACATGTTTGTTTGAATTAATATACTGTGTAATTTAGTTATAAAAGTTAATCTCATGTCCATTGTGTCAAAAAGTGTGTTTAGGACCAAAAGACAAGTTTTCCAAACCAGAAATGTTTTGAGGGATTGTTTATTGTGGAATTCAACCAATTAACATCAATAAGAAACCCTAATGAAGATCATGAACCCCATTGTTTGATTGTATTGAATGAATTGTATGGATATGGACATTTTCTTCTTGATGAATAGAGTTGTTAATAAGGAGACAAAAGCTAATTTCATGGTTATTACAAGAAAAATAGTCCTTGTAACAATGAAAGGAGCTTGTTTAGCATAAAGGGAATAGAGGGAATCATTATTTAGGTAATAAACCACTTCACATTAGTACGAAAAGAAAACTAAGATAAATGAGTCCTTTGGGTGATGAAACTTAAGACATTTAAATTTTCAATAGTGCATCGACATGTTTGTTTGAATTAATATACTATGTAATTTAGTCATAAAAGTTAATCTGATGTCCATTCTGTTAAAAAGTGTGTTTGGGTCCAAAAGACAAGTTTTCCAAACCAGAAATATTTTGAGGGATTGTTTATTTTGGAATTCAACCAATTAACATCAATAAGAAACCCTAATGAAGATCATGAACCCCATTGTTTGATTGTATTGAATGAATTGTATAGATATGGACATTTTCTTCTTGATGAATAGAGTTGTTAATAAGGAGACAAAAGATAATTTGATCGTTATTGCAAGAAAAATAGTGCTTGTAACAACAATAGGAGCCTGTTAGCATAAAGTGAATAGAAAGACTCTTTATTTAGGAAATAAGCCACTTCACATTAGTATGAAATGAAAATTAAGACGAATGATGCCTTTGGGTGATTGAACTAAACACATTTATATTTTTAATAGTGCATTGACATATTTGTTTTTATTAATATACAATGTAATTTAGTCATAAATGTTAATCTCATGATCATTATCTCAACACGTGTGTTGGAACCAAAAGACAAGTCTTCCAAACTAGAAATCTTCTAAGGGATTCTTTATTTTGGAATTCATCTAATTAACATCAATAAGAAACCCTAATGATGATCATGAACCCCATTGTTTGATTGTATTGAATGAGTTGTATAGATATGGACATTTTCTTCTTGATGAATTGAGTTGTTAATAAGGAGACAAAAGCTAATTTCATGGTTATTACAAGAAAAATAGTCCTTGTAACAATGAAAGGAGCTTCTTTAGCATAAAGGGAATAGAGGGAATCATTATTTAGGTAATAAACCACTTCACATTAGTACGAAAAGAAAACTAAGATAAATGAGTCCTTTGGGTGATGAAACTTAAGACATTTAAATTTTCAATAGTGCATCGACATGTTTGTTTGAATTAATATACAATGTAATTTAGTCATAAATGTTAATCTCATGATCATTATCTCAACACGTGTGTTGGAACCAAAAGACAAGTCTTCCAAACTAGAAATCTTCTAAGGGATTCTTTATTTTGGAATTCATCTAATTAACATCAATAAGAAATCCTAATGATGATCATGAACCCCATTGTTTGATTGTATTGAATGAGCTGTATAGATATGGACATTTTCTTCTTGATGAATAGAGTTGTGAATAAGGAGACAAAAGGCAATTTGATGCTTATTGCAAGAAAAATAGTGCTTGTAACGACAAAAGGAGCCTGTTTGCATAAAGTGAATAGAAAGACTGATTATTTAGGAAATAAGCCACTTCACATTAGTACGAAATGCAAATTAAGACGAATGACTCCTTTGGGTGATTGAACTAAACACATTTATACTTTCAATTGTGCATGGACATATTTGTTTTAATTAATATACTATGTAACTTAGTCATAAATGTTAATCTCATGATCATTTTGTCAAAAGGTGTGTTTGGAACCAAAAGACCAGTCTTCCAAACTAGAAATCTTCTGAGGGATTCTTTATTTTTGAATTCATCCAATTAAGATCAACAAGAAACCCTAATGAAGATCATGAACCTCATTGTTTGATTCTATTGAATGAATTGTATGGATACAGACATTTTCTTCTTGATGAATAGAGTTGTTAATAAGGAGACAAAAGCTAATTTCATGGTTATTACAAGAAAAATAGTCCTTGTAACAATGAAAGGAGCTTGTTTAGCATAAAGGGAATAGAGGGACTCATTATTTAGGTAATAAACCACTTCACATTAGTACGAAAAGAAAACTAAGATAAATGAGTCCTTTGGGTGATGAAACTTAAGACATTTAAATTTTCAATAGTGCATCGACATGTTTGTTTGAATTAATATACTACGTAATTTAGTTATAAAAGTTAATCTGATGTCCATTCTGTCAAAAAGTGTGTTTGGGTCCAAAGGACAAGTTTTCCAAACTAGAAATGTTTTGAGGGATTGTTTATTTTGGAATTCAACCAATTAACATCAATAAGAAACCCTAATGAAGATCATGAACCCCATTGTTTGATTGTATTGAATGAATTGTATAGATATGGACATTTTCTTCTTGATGAATAGAGTTGTTAATAAGGAGACAAAAGATAATTTGATGGTTATTGCAAGAAAAATAGTGCTTGTAACAACAATAGGAGCCAGTTAGCATAAAGTGAATAGAAAGACTCATTATTTAGGAAATAAGCCACTTCACATTAGTAAGAAATGAAAATTAAGATGAATGACGCCTTTGAGTGATTGAACTAAACACATTTATATTTTCAATAGTGCATTGACATATTTGTTTTTATTAATATACAATGTAATTTAGTCATAAATGTTAATCTCATGATCATTATCTCAAAACATGTGTTAGAACCAAAAGACAAGTCTTCCAAACTAGAAATCTTCTGAGGGATTCTTTATTTTGAAATTCATCTAATTAAGATCAATAAGAAACCCTAATGACGATCATGAACCCCATTGTACGATTGTATTGAGTGAATTGTATGGATATAGACATTTTCTTCTTGATGAATAGAATTGTTAATAAGGAGACAAAAGTTGATTTGATGGTTATTGAAAGAAAAATAGTGCTTGTAACAACAAAAGGAGCCTGTTAGCATAAAGTGAATAGAAACACTCATTCATTAGGAAATAAGCCACTTCACATTACTACGAAATGCAAATTAAGACGAATGACTCCTTTGGATGATTGAACTAAACACATTTATATTTTCAATTGTGCATGGACATATTTGTTTTAATTAATATACTATGTAATTTAGTCATAAATGTTAATCTCATGATCATTATGTCAAAAGGTGTGTTTGGAACCAAAAGACAAGTCTTCCAAACTAGAAATCTTCTGAGGGATTCTTTATTTTGGAATTCATCCAATAATGATCAACATGAAACCCTAATAAAGGTCATGAACCCCATTGTTTGATTGTATTGAATGCATTGTATAGATATGGACATTTTCTTCTTGATGAATAGAGTTGTTAATAAGGAGACAAAAGTTTATTTGATGGTTATGGGAAGAAAAATAGTGCTTGTAACAACAAAAGGAGGCTGTTAGCATAAAGTGAATAGAAAGACTCATTATTTAGGAAATAAGCCACTTCACATTAGTACGAAATGCAAATTAAGACGAATGGCTCCTTTGGGTGATTGAACTAAACACATTTATATTTTCAATTGTGCATGGACATATTTGTTTTAATTAATATACTATGTAACTTAGTCTTAAATGTTAATCTCATGATCATTATGTCAAAAGGTGTGTTTGGAACCAAAAGACAAGTTTTCCAAACCAGAAATGTTTTGAGGGATTGTTTATTTTGGAATTCAACCAATTAACATCAATAAGAAACCCTAATGAAGATCATGAACCCCATTGTTTGATTGTATTGAATAAATTGTATGGATATGGACATTTTCTTCTTGATAAATAGAGTTGTTAATAAGGAGACAAAAGCTAATTTCATGGTTATTACAAGAAAAATAGTCCTTGTAACAATGAAAGGAGCTTGTTTAGCAGAAAGGGAATAGAGGGATTCATTATTTAGGAAAAAAACCACTTCACATTAGTACGAAAAGAAAACTAAGATGAATGAGTCCTTTGGGTGATGAAACTCAAGACATTTAAATTTTCAATAGTGCATAGACATGTTTGTTTGAATTAATATGCTATGTAATTTAGTTATAAAAGTTAATCTCATGTCCATTGTGTCAAAAAGTGTGTTTGGGATCAAAAGACAAGTTTTACAAACCAGAAATGTTTTGAGGGATTGTTTATTTTGGAATTCAACCAATTAACATCAATAAGAAACCCTAATGAATCATGAACCCCATTGTTTGATTATATTGAATGAATTGTATAGATATGGACATTTTCTTCTTGATGAATAGAGTTGTTAATAAGGAGACAAAAGATAATTTGATCGCTATTGCAAGAAAAATAGTGCTTGTAACAACAATAGGAGCCTGTTAGCATAAAGTGAATAGAAAGACTCATTATTTAGGAAATAAGTCACTTCACATTAGTATGAAATGAAAATTAAGACGAATGACTCCTTTGGGTGATTGAACTAAACACATTTATATTTTCAATTGTGCATGGACATATTTGTTTTAATTAATATACTATGTAACTTAGTCATAAATGTTAATCTCATGATCATTATGTCAAAAGGTGTGATTGGAACCAAAAGACAAGTCTTCCAAACTAGAAATCTTCTGAGGGATTCTTTATTTTGGAATTCATCCAATTAAGATCAACAAGAAACCCTAATAAAGGTCATGAACCCCATTGTTTGATTGTATTTAATGAATTGTATAGATATGGACATTTTCTTCTTGATGAATAGAGTTGTTAATAAGGAGACAAAAGTTAATTTGATGATTATTGCAAGAAAAATAGTGCTTGTAACAACAAAAGGAGCCTGTTAGCATAAAGTGAATAGAAAGACTCATTATGTAGGAAATAAGCCACTTCACATTAGTACGAAATGCAAATTCAGACGAATGACTCCTTTGCGTGATTGAACTAAACACATTTATATTTTCAATTGTGCATGGACATATTTGTTTTAGTTAATATACTATGTAACTTAGTCATAAATGTTAATCTCATGATGATTATGTCAAAAGGTGTGTTTGGAACCAAAAGACAAGTCTTCCAAACTACAAATCCTATAAGGGATTCTTTATTTTGGAATTCATCCAATTAAGATCAACAAGAAACCCTAATGAAGATCATGAACCTCATTGTTTGATTGTATTGAATGAATTGTATGGATACGGACATTTTCTTCTTGATGAATAGAGTTGTTAATAAGGAGACAAAAGCTAATTTCATGGTTATTACAATAAAAATAGTCCTTGTAACAATGAAAGGAGCCTGTTAGCATAAAGTGAATAGAAAGACTCATTATTTAGGAAATAAGTCACTTCACATTAGTATGAAATGAAAATTAAGATGAATGACTCCTTTGGGTGATTGAACTAAACACATTTATATTTTCAATAGTGCATCGACATATTTATTTTAATTAATATATAATGTAATTTAGTCATAAATGTTAATCTCATGATCATTATCTCAAAAGGTGTGTTGGAACCAAAAGACAAGTCTTCGAAACTAGAAATCTTCTGAGGGTTTCTTTATTTTGGAATTCATTTAATTAACATCAATAAGAAACCCTAATGAAAATCATGAACCCCATCGTTTGATTGTATTGAATGAATTGTATAGATATGGACATTTTCTTCTTGATGAATAGGGTTGTTAATAAGGAGACAAAAGATGATTTGATGGTTATTGCAAGAAAAATAGTGCTTGTAACAACAATAGGAGCCAGTTAGCATAAAGTGAATAGAAAGACTCATTATTTAGGAAATAAACCACTTCACATTAGTATGAAATGAAAATTAAGATGAATGACGCCTTTGGGTGATTGAACTAAACACATTTATATTTACAATAGTGCGTTGACATATTTGTTTTTATTAATATACAATGTAATTTAGTCATAAATGTTAATCTCATGATCATTATCTCAAAACGTGTGTTGGAACCAAAAGACAAGTCTTCCAAACTAGAAATCTTCGGAGGGATCCTTTATTTTGGAATTGATCTAATTAAAATCAACAAGAAACCCTAATGAAGATCATGAACCCCATTGTTTGATTGTATTGAATGAATTGTATGGATATGGACATTTTCTTCTTGATGAATAGAATTGTTAATAAGGAGACAAAAGCTAATTTCATGGTTATTACAAGAAAAATAGTCCTTGTAACAATGAAAGGAGCTTGTTTAGCATAAAGGGAATAGAGGGACTCATTATTTAGGAAATAAACCACTTCACATTAGTACGAAAAGAAAACTAAGATGAATGAGTCCTTTGGGTGATGAAACTTAAGACATTTAAATTTTCAATAGTGCATCAACATGTTTGTTTGAATTAATATACTATGTAATTTAGTCATAAAAGTTAATCTCATGTCCATTGTGTCAAAAAGTGTGTTTAGTACCAAAAGACAAGTTTTCCAAACCAGAAATGTTTTGAGGAATTGTTTATTTTGGAATTCAACCAATTAACATCAATAAGAAACCCTAATGAATCATGAACCCCATTGTTTGATTATAGTGAATGAATTGTATAGATATGGACATTTTCTTCTTGATGAATAGAGTTGCTAATAAGGAGACAAAAGATAATTTGATCGTTATTGCAAGAAAAATAGTGCTTGTAACAACAATAGGAGCCTGTTAGCATAAAGTGAATAGAAAGACTCATTATTTAGGAAATAAGCCACTTCACATTAGTATGAAATGAAAATTAAGATGAATGACGCCTTTGGGTGATTGAACTAAACACATTTATATTTTTAATAGTGCATTGACATATTTGTTTTTATTAATATACAATGTAATTTAGTCATAAATGTTAATCTCATGATCATTATCTCAAAACCTGTGTTGGAACCAAAAGACAAGTCTTCCAAACTAGAAATCTTCTCAGGGATTCTTTATTTTGGAATTCATCTAATTAACATCATTAAGAAACCCAAATGATGATCATGAACCCCATTGTTTGATTGTATTGAATGAGTTGTATAGATATGGACATTTTCTTCTTGATGAATAGAGTTGTTAATAAGGAGACAAAAGACAATTTGATGATTATTGCAAGAAAAATAGTGCTTGTAATGACAAACGGAGCCTGTTTGCATAAAGTGAATACAAAGACTCATTATTTAGGAAATAAGCCACTTCACATTAGTACGAAATGCAAATTAAGACGAATGACTCCTTTGGGTGATTGAACTAAACACATTTATATTTTCAATTGTGCATGGACATATTTGTTTTAATTAATATACTATGTAACTTAGTCATAAATGTTAATCTCATGATCATTATGTCAAAAGGTGTGATTGGAACCAAAAGACAAGTCTTCCAAACTAGAAATCTTCTGAGGGATTCTTTATTTTGGAATTCATCCAATTAAGATCAACAAGAAACCCTAATAAAGGTCATGAACCCCATTGTTTGATTGTATTTAATGAATTGTATAGATATGGACATTTTCTTCTTGATGAATAGAGTTGTTAATAAGGAGACAAAAGTTAATTTGATGATTATTGCAAGAAAAATAGTGCTTGTAACAACAAAAGGAGCCTGTTAGCATAAAGTGAATAGAAAGACTCATTATTTAGGAAATAAGCCACTTCACATTAGTACGAAATGCAAATTCAGACGAATGACTCCTTTGCGTGATTGAACTAAACACATTTATATTTTCAATTGTGCATGGACATATTTGTTTTAGTTAATATACTATGTAACTTAGTCATAAATGTTAATCTCATGATGATTATGTCAAAAGGTGTGTTTGGAACCAAAAGACAAGTCTTCCAAACTACAAATCCTATAAGGGATTCTTTATTTTGGAATTCATCCAATTAAGATCAACAAGAAACCCTAATGAAGATCATGAACCTCATTGTTTGATTGTATTGAATGAATTGTATGGATACGGACATTTTCTTCTTGATGAATAGAGTTGTTAATAAGGAGACAAAAGCTAATTTCATGGTTATTACAAGAAAAATAGTCCTTGTAACAATAAAAGGAGCTTGTTTAGCATAAAGGGAATAGAGGGACTCATTATTTAGCTAATAAACCACTTCACATTAGAACGAAAAGAAAACTAAGATAAATGAGTCCTTTGGGTGATGAAACTTAAGACATTTAAATTTTCAATAGTGCATCGACATGTTTGTTTGAATTAATATACTATGTAATTTAGTTATAAAAGTTAATCTGATGTCCATTCTGTCAAAAAGTGTGTTTGGGTCCAAAAGTCAAGTTTTCCAAACCATAAATGTTTTGAGGGATTGTTTATTTTGGAATTCAACCAATTAACATCAATAAGAAACCCTAATGAAGATCATGAACCCCATTGTTAGATTGTATTGAATGAATTGTATAGATATGGACATTTTCTTCTTGATGAATAGAGTTGTTAATAAGGAGACAAAAGTAAATTTGATGGTTATTGCAAGAAAAATAGTACTTGTAACAACAAAAGGAGCCTGTTAGCATAAAGTGAATAGAAAGACTCATTATTTAGGAAATAAGTCACTTCACAATAGTACGAAATGCAAATTCAGACGAATGACTCCTTTGGGTGATTAAAATAAACACATTTATATTTTCAATTGTGCATGGACATATTTGTTTTAATTAATATACTATGTAACTTAGTCATAAATGTTAATCTCATGATCATTATGTCAAAAGGTGTGTTTGGAACCAAAAGACAAGTCTTCCAAACTACAAATCCTATAAGGGTTTCTTTATTTTGGAATTCATCCAATTAAGATCAACAAGAAACCCTAATGAAGATCATGAACCTCATTGTTTGATTGTATTGAATGAATTGTATGGATACGAACATTTTCTTCTTGATGAATAGAGTTGTTAATAAGGAGACAAAAGCTAATTTCATGGCTATTACAAGAAAAATTGTCCTTGTAACAATAAAAGGAGCTTGTTTAGCATAAAGGGAATAGAGGGACTCATTATTTAGGTAATAAACCACTTCACATTAGTACGAAAAGAAAACTAAGATAAATGAGTCCTTTGGGTGATGAAACTTAAGACATTTAAATTTTCAATAGTGCATCGACATGTTTGTTTGAATTAATATACTATGTAATTTAGTTATAAAAGTTAATCTGATGTCCATTCTGTCAAAAAGTGTGTTGGGGTCCAAAAGACAAGTTTTCCAAACCAGAAATGTTTTGAGGGATTGTTTATTTTGGAATTCAACCAATTAACATCAATAAGAAACCCTAATGAAGATCATGAACCCCATTGTTAGATTGTATTGAATGAATTGTATAGATATGGACATTTTCTTCTTGATGAATAGAGTTGTTAATAAGGAGACAAAAGTTAATTCGATGGTTATTGCAAGAAAAATAGTGCTTGTAACAAAAAAAGGTGCCTGTTAGCATAAAGTGAATAGAAAGACTCATTATTTAGGAAATAAGCCACTTCACATTAGTACGAAATGCAAATTCAGACGAATGACTCCTTTGCGTGATTGAACTAAACACATTTATATTTTCAATTGTGCATGGACATATTTGTTTTAGTTAATATACTATGTAACTTAGTCATAAATGTTAATCTCATGATGATTATGTCAAAAGGTGTGTTTGGAACCAAAAGACAAGTCTTCCAAACTACAAATCCTATAAGGGATTCTTTATTTTGGAATTCATCCAATTAAGATCAACAAGAAACCCTAATGAAGATCATGAACCTCATTGTTTGATTGTATTGAATGAATTGTATGGATACGGACATTTTCTTCTTGATGAATAGAGTTGTTAATAAGGAGACAAAAGCTAATTTCATGGTTATTACAAGAAAAATAGTCCTTGTAACAATAAAAGGAGCTTGTTTAGCATAAAGGGAATAGAGGGACTCATTATTTAGCTAATAAACCACTTCACATTAGAACGAAAAGAAAACTAAGATAAATGAGTCCTTTGGGTGATGAAACTTAAGACATTTACATTTTCAATAGTGCATCGACATGTTTGTTTGAATTAATATACTATATAATTTAGTTATAAAAGTTAATCTGATGTCCATTCTGTCAAAAAGTGTGTTTGGGTCCAAAAGTCAAGTTTTCCAAACCATAAATGTTTTGAGGGATTGTTTATTTTGGAATTCAACCAATTAACATCAATAAGAAACCCTAATGAAGATCATGAACCCCATTGTTAGATTGTATTGAATGAATTGTATAGATATGGACATTTTCTTCTTTATGAATAGAGTTGTTAATAAGGAGACAAAAGTAAATTTGATGGTTATTGCAAGAAAAATAGTACTTGTAACAACAAAAGGAGCCTGTTAGCATAAAGTGAATAGAAAGACTCATTATTTAGGAAATAAGCCACTTCACAATAGTACGAAATGCAAATTCAGACGAATGACTCCTTTGGGTGATTAAAATAAACACATTTATATTTTCAATTGTGCATGGACATATTTGTTTTAATTAATATACTATGTAACTTAGTCATAAATGTTAATCTCATGATCATTATGTCAAAAGGTGTGTTTGGAACCAAAAGACAAGTCTTCCAAACTACAAATCCTATAAGGGTTTCTTTATTTTGGAATTCATCCAATTAAGATCAACAAGAAACCCTAATGAAGATCATGAACCTCATTGTTTGATTGTATTGAATGAATTGTATGGATACGAACATTTTCTTCTTGATGAATAGAGTTGTTAATAAGGAGACAAAAGCTAATTTCATGGTTATTACAAGAAAAATAGTCCTTGTAACAATAAAAGGAGCTTGTTTAGCATAAAGGGAATAGAGGGACTCATTATTTAGGTAATAAACCACTTCACATTAGTACGAAAAGAAAACTAAGATAAATGAGTCCTTTGGGTGATGAAACTTAAGACATTTAAATTTTCAATAGTGCATCGACATGTTTGTTTGAATTAATATACTATGTAATTTAGTTATAAAAGTTAATCTGATGTCCATTCTGTCAAAAAGTGTGTTTGGGTCCAAAAGACAAGTTTTCCAAACCAGAAATGTTTTGAGGGATTGTTTATTTTGGAATTCAACCAATTAACATCAATAAGAAACCCTAATGAAGATCATGAACCCCATTGTTAGATTGTATTGAATGAATTGTATAGATATGGACATTTTCTTCTTGATGAATAGAGTTGTTAATAAGGAGACAAAAGTTAATTCGATGGTTATTGCAAGAAAAATAGTGCTTGTAACAAAAAAAGGAGCCTGTTAGCATAAAGTGAATAGAAAGACTCATTATTTAGGAAATAAGCCACTTCACATTAGTACGAAATGCAAATTAAGACGAATGACTCCTTTGGGTGATTGAACTAAACACATTTATATTTTCAATTGTGCATAGACATATATGTTTTAATTAATATACTATGTAATTTAGTCATAAATGTTAATCTCATGTTCATTATGTCAAAAGGTGTGTTTGGAACCAAAAGACAAGTCTTCCAAAACTAGAAATCCTTTGAGGGATTCTTTATTTTGGAATTCATCCAATTAAGATCAACAAGAAACCCTAATGAAGATCATGAACCTCATTGTTTGATTGTATTGAATGAATTGTATGGATACGGACATTTTCTTCTTGATGAATAGAGTTGTTAATAAGGAGACAAAAGCTAATTTCATGGTTATTACAAGAAAAATAGTCCTTGTAACAATAAAAGGAGCTTGTTTAGCATAAAGGGAATAGAGGGACTCATTATTTAGGAAATAAACCACTTCACATTAGTACGAAAAGAAAACTAAGATAAATGAGTCCTTTGGGTGATGAAACTTAAGACATTTAACTTTTCAATAGTGCATCGACATGTTTGTTTGAATTAATATACTATTTAATTTAGTTATAAAAGTTAATCTGATGTCCATTCTGTCAAAAAGTGTGTTTGGGTCCAAAAGACAAGTTTTCCAAACCAGAAATGTTTTGAGGGATTGTTTATTTTGGAATTCAACCAATTAACATCAATAAGAAACCCTAATGAAGATCATGAACCCCATTGTTAGATTGTATTGAATGAATTGTATAGATATGGACATTTTCTTCTTGATGAATAGAGTTGTTAATAAGGAGACAAAAGTTAATTTGATGGTTATTGCAAGAAAAATAGTGCTTGTAACAACAAAAGGAGCCTGTTAGCATAAAGTGAATAGAAAGACTCATTATTTAGGAAATAAGCGACTTCACAATAGTACGAAATGCAAATTCAGACGAATGACTCCTTTGGGTGATTGAACTAAACTCATTTATATTTTCAATTGTGCATGGACATATTTGTTTTTAATTAATATACTATGTAACTTAGTCATAAAATGTTAAATCTCATGATCATTATGTCAAAAGGTGTGTTTGGGAACCAAAAGACAAGTCTTCCAAACTACAAATCCTATAAGGGTTTCTTTATTTTGGAATTCAATCCAATTAAGATCAACAAGAAACCCTAATGAAGATCATGAACCTCATTGTTTGATTGTATTGAATGAATTGTATGGATACGAACATTTTCTTCTTGATGAATAGAGTTTGTTAATAAGGAGACAAAAGCTAATTTCATGGTTTATTACAAGAAAAATAGTCCCTTTAATAAACAATGAAAGGAGCTTGTTTAGCATAAAGGGAATAGAGGGACTCATTATTTAGGAAATAAAACCACTTCACATTAGTACGAAAAGAAAACTAAGATGAATGAGTCCTTTGGGTCATGAAAATTAAGACATTTAAATTTTCAATAGTGCATCGACATGTTTTGTTTTGAATTAATATACTATATCATTTTAGTATAAAAATTTAATCTCATGTCCATTGTGTCAATGAACTAAACACATTTATATTTTCAATAGTTCCATGTATATGCATATGCCACCATTTTCTTATCTAATTAATTATTAGTATGTGTAATTTAGGACATTAAACAAAATTGCTTTCTTTGCGCGATTATTTGCAAGATCCGTAGGTCCTTTGTCGTTGAAATACGAGCATCTTTTTCTTACAGTGAAGTTTTAGAAAAGACCTGCATTATTTAGGAAATAAGCCACTTCACGATTATGTAATGAAAAATGAATAATAAAGTTGAAATGACTTCTTTGAGTTATTATGAACTAAACACATTTATATTTTCAATAGTGCATCGACATATTTGTTTTAATTAATATATGTAATTTAGGTCATAAAATGTTAATCTCATGATCATTATCAAAAAGTGTGTTGGAAAAAAGACAAGTCTTCCAAACTAGAAATCTTTTGAGGATTCTTTATTTTGGAATTCATCTAATTACATCAATAAGAAACCCTAATGAAGATCATGAACCCAT
>JBAPLH010001832.1:0-79537 GCA_037897445.1 Ceriops zippeliana | reverse complement strand
ATACTTGTTTGAATTAATTAATATACGAGGTTCTTTAGCCATATGTATTATACTTCTTGATCAATGTATCAAAAAGTGTGTTTGGAATCAAAAGAAGAGGCTTGTTAACCAAAAATGATGGGAGAAACTCTTTAATTTTGAATTCAACAAATTATATCAAGAAGAAATGCAATTCAAAATCAAGGACTGAATATAATGTTAAATTGAATGGATTCATGTAATTGATGGTCCACGGGCGTTTTTTTCAAAATGAATATAGTTATTAAGAAAGAAATAAAAGTTAATTTCAAGGTTATTGCATGAAAAATAGTCCTGGTAACAACAAGAGGAGCCTAATTAACATGAGGTAATTAGAAATTCTCATTATTTAGGAATTAAACTAGTTAACATTTGTACGAAATGCAGACCCTGATGAATGGCACCTTTTGCTTGTGGATTTGAATGGATTTGGATTTTTATTGGTGTTTATACTTGTTTGAATCAATTAATATACTAGGTTGTTTAGCCACATGTGTTATATTTCATGATCAATGTATCAAAAAGTGTGTTTGGAATCAAAAGAAGAGGGGTTTGTTAACCAAAAATGATGGGAGCAACTCTTTAATTTTGAATTCAACAATTAATATCAATAAGAAATGCAATTCAAAATCAAGGACTGAATTGTTTGTTAAATTGAATGAATTCATGTAATTGATGGTCCACGGGCATTTTTTTCAAAATGAATATAGTTATTAAGAAAGAAAGAAAAGTTAATTTCAAAATTATTGCATGAAAAATAGTCCTGGTAACAACAAGAGGAGCCTAATTAACATTAGGTGATTAGAAATTGTCATTATTTAGGAATTAAACCAGTTAACATTTGTACGAAATGCAAACCATGATGAATGGCACCATTGGCCGATGGATTGAAATAGATTTGGATTTTTATTGGTGTTTATACTTGTTTGAATTAATTAATATACGCGATTGTTTAGCCAGATGTGTAATACTTCTTGATCAATGTATCAAAAAGTGTGTTTTGAATCAAAAGAAGAGGCTTGTTAACCAAAAATGATGGGAGCAACTCTTTAATTTTGAATTTAACAAATAATATGAATAAGAAATGCAATTCAAAATCAAGGACTGAATTGTTTGTTAAATTGAATGAATTCATGTAATTGATGGTCAACGGGCATTTTTTTCAAAATGAATATAGTTATTAAGAAAGAAACAAAAGTTAATTTCAAGGTTATTGCATGAAAAATAGTCCTGGTAACAACAAGAGGAGTCTAATTAACATGAGGTGATTAGAAATTCTCATTATTTAGGAATTGAACCAGTTAACATTAGTACGAAATGCAAACCAAGATGAATGGCACCATTGGCCGATGGATTTAAATCAAGGACTGAATTCATGTAATTGATGGTCCACGGGCATTTTTTTCAAAATGAATATAGTTATTAGGAAAGAAACAAATGATAATTTCAAGGTTAGTGCATGAAAAATAGTCCTGGAAACAACAAGAGGAGCCTAATTAACATTAGGATATTAGAGATTGTCATTATTTAGGAATTAAACTAGTTAACCATTGTACGAAATGCAAACCCTGATGAATGGCACATTTTGGCTATGGATTTAAATAGATTTCGATTTTTATTGGTGTTTATACTTGTTTGAATCAATCAACATACTAGGTTGTTTAGCCACGTGTGTTATATTTCGTGATGAATGTATCAAAAAGTGTGTTTGGAATCGAAAGAAGAGGCTTGTTAACCAAAAATGATGGGAGAAACTCTTTAATTTTGAATTCAACAAATTATATCAAGAAGAAATGCAATTCAAAATCAAGGACTGAATATAATGTTAAATTGAATGGATTCATGTAATTGATGGTCCACGGGCGTTTTTTTCAAAATGAATATAGTTATTAAGAAAGAAATAAAAGTTAATTTCAAGGTTAATGCATGAAAAATAGTCCTGGTAACAACAAGAGAAGCCTAATTAACATGAGGTAATTAGAAATTCTCATTATTTAGGAATTAAACCAGTTAACATTTGTACGAAATGCAAACCCTGATGAATGGCACCTTTTGCCTGTGGCTTTAAATGGATTTGGATTTTTATTGGTGTTTATAGTTGTTTGAATCAATTGATATACTAGGTTGTTTAGCCACATGTGTTCTATTTCATGATCAATGTATCAAAAAGTGTGTTTGTAATCAAAAGAAGAGGCTTGTTAACCAAAAATGATGGGAGCAACTCTTTAATTTTGAATTCAACAATTAATATCAATAAGAAATGCAATCCAAAATCAAGGACTGAATTGTTTGTTAAATTGAATGAATTCATGTAATTGATGGTCCACGGGCATTTTTTTCAAAATGAATATAGTTATTAAGAAAAAAATAAAAGTTAATTTCAAAGTTATTGCATGAAAAATAGTCCTGGTAACAAGAAGAGGAGCCTAATTAACATTAGGTGATTAGAAATTGTCATTATTTAGGAATTAATCCAGTTAACATTTGTACGAAATGCAAACCTTGATGAATGGCACCTTTTGCCTGTGGATTTTAGTAGATTTGGATTTTTATTGGTGTTTATACTTGTTTGAATCAATTAATATACTAGGTTATTTAGCCACATGTGTTCTATTTCATGATAAATGTATCAAAAAGTGTGTTTGGAATTAAAAGAAGAGGCCTGTTAACCAAAAATGATGGGAGCAACTCTTTAATTTTGAATTCAACAATTAATATCAATAAGAAATGCAATTCAAAATCAAGGATTGAATATAATGTTAAATTGAATGGATTCATGTAATTGATGGTCCACAGGCATTTTTTTCAAAATGAATATAGTTATTAAGAAAGAAATAAAAGTTAATTTCAAAGTTATTGCATGAAAAATAGTCTTGGTAAGAACAAGAGGAGCCTAATTAACATTAGGTGATTAGAAATTGTCATTATTTAGGAATTAAATCAGTTAACATTTGTACAAAATGCAAACCCTGATGAATGGCACCTGTTGCCTGTGGATTTAAATAGATTTGGATTTTTATTGGTGTTTATACTTCTTTGAATCAATTAATATACTAGGTTGTTTAGCCACATGTGTTATATTTCGTGATCAATGTATCAAAAAGTGTGTTTGGAATCGAAAGAAGAGGCTTGTTAACCAAAAATGATGGGAGCAACTCTTTAATTTTGAATTCAACAAATTATATCAAGAAGAAATGCAATTCAAAATCAATGACTGAATATAATGTTAAATTGAATGGATTCATGTAATTGATGGTCCACAGGCGTTTTTTTCAAAATGAATATAGTTATTAAGAAAGAAATAAAAGTTAGTTTCAAAGTTATTGCATGAAAAATAGTCCTGGTAACAACAAGAGGAGCCTAATTAACATGAGGTAATTAGAAATTCTCATTATTTAGTAATTAAACCAGTTAACATTTCTACGAAATGTAAACCCTGATGAATGGCACCTTTTGCCTGTGGATTTAAATGGATTTGGATTTTTATTGGTGTTTATACTTGTTTGAATCAATTAATATACTAGGTTGTTTAGCCACATGTGTTATATTTCATGATCAATGTATCAAAAAGTGTGTTTGGAATCAAAAGAAGAGGGTTATTAACCAAAAATGATGGGAGCAACTCTTTAATTTTGAATTCAACAATTAATATCAATAAGAAATGCAATTCAAAATCAAGGACTGAATTGTTTGTTAAATTGAATGAATTCATGTAATTGATGGTCCACGGGCATTTTTTTCAAAATGAATATAGTTATTAAGAAAGAAAGAAAAGTTAATTTCAAAATTATTGCATGAAAAATAGTTTTGGTAACAACAAGAGGAGCCTAATTAACATTAGGTGATTAGAAATTGTCATTATTTAGGAATTAAACCAGTTAACATTTGTACGAAATGCAAACGATGATAAATGACACCATTGGCCGATGGATTTAAATAGATTTGGATTTTTATTGGTGTTTATACTTGTTTGAATTAATTAATATACGCGGTTGTTTAGCCTCATGTGTTATACTTCTTGATGAATGTATCAAAAAGTGTGTTTTGAATCAAAAGAAGAGGCTTGTTAACCAAAAATGATGGGAGCAACCCTTTAATTTTGAATTCAACAAATAATAACAAGAAGAAATGCAATTCAAAATGAAGGACTGAATTGTTTGTTACATTGAATGAATTCATGTAATTGATGGTCCACGGGCATTTTTTTCAAAATGAATATAGTTATTAGGAAAGAAACAAATGTTAATTTCAAGGTTAGTGCATGAAAAATAGTCCTGGTAACAACAAGAGGAACCTAATTAACATTAGGATATTAGAAATTGTCATTATTTAGGAATTAAACTAGTTAACCATTTTACGAAATGCAAACCCTGATGAATGGCACATTTTGGCTATGGATTTAAATAGATTTCGATTTTTATTGGTGTTTATACTTGTTTGAATCAATCAACATACTAGGTTGTTTAGCCACTTGTGTTATATTTCGGGATCAATGTATCAAAAAGTGTGTTTGGAATCGAAAGAAGAGGCTTGTTAACTAAAAATGATGGGAGAAACTCTTTAATTTTGAATTCAACAAATTATATCAAGAAGAAATGCAATTCAAAATCAAGGACTGAATATAATGTTAAATTGAATGGATTCATGTAATTGATGGTCCACGGGCGTTTTTTTCAAAATGAATATAGTTATTAAGAAAGAAATAAAAGTTAATTTCAAGGTTATTGCATTAAAAATAGTCCTGGTAACAACAAGAGGAGCCTAATTAACATGAGGTAATTAGAAATTGTCATTATTTAGGAATTAAACCAGTTAACATTTGTACGAAATGCAACCCCTGATGAATGGCACCTTGTGCCTGTGGATTTAAATGGATTTGGATTTTTATTGGTGTTTATACTTGTTTGAATCAATTAATATACTAGGTTGTTTAGCCACATGTGTTCTATTTCATGATCAATGTATCAAAAAGTGTGTTTGGAATCAAAAGAAGAGGCTTCCTAACCAAAAATGATGGGAGCAACCCTTTAATTTTGAATTCAACAATTAATATCAATAAGAAATGCAATTCAAAATCAAGGACTGAATTGTTTGTTAAATTGAATGAATTCATGTAATTGATGGTCCACGGGCATTTTTTAGAAAATGAATATAGAATTTTTCAAGGTTATTGCATGTTAGTCCTGGTATAACAAGAGAGGAGTCTAATTAACATGAGGTGATTAGAAAATTCTCATTATTTAGGAATTAAACCAGTTAACATTTGTACGAAATGCAAACCAAACCATGAAATGGCATGTGTTATACTTCTTGAATCATCAATGTATCAAAAATGTGTTATACTTCTTGATCAATGTATCAAAAAGTGTGTTTGGGAATCAAAAGAAGAGGCTTCCTAACCAAAAATGATGGGAGCAACTCTTTAATTTTGAATTCAACAATTAATATCAATAAGAAATGCAATTCAAAATCAAGGACTGAATTGTTTGTTACATTGAATGAATTGATGTAATTGATGGTCAACGGGCATTTTTTTCAAAATGAATATAGTTATTAAGAAAGAAACAAAAGTTAATTTCAAGGTTATTGCATGAAAAATAGTCCTGGTAACAACAAGAGGAGTCTAATTAACATGAGGTGATTAGAAATTCTCATTATTTAGGAATTAAACCAGTTAACATTTGTACGAAATGCAAACCATGATGAATGGCGCCATTGGCCGATGGATTTAAATAAATTTGAATTTTTATTGCTGTTTATACTTGTTTGAATCAATTAATATACGAGGTTGTTTAGCCACATTTGTTATACTTCTTGATCAATGTATCAAAAAGTGAGTTTGGAATCAAAAGAAGAGGCTTGTTAACCAATAATGATGGGAGCAACTCTTTAATTTTGAATTCAACAATTAATATCAATAAGAAATGCAATTCAAAATCAAGGACTGAATTGTTTGTTACATTGAATGAATTGATGTAATTGATGGTCCACGAGCATTTTTTTCAAAATGAATATAGTTATTAAGAAAGAAATAAAAGTTAATTTCAAGGTTATTGCATTAAAAATAGTCCTGGTAACAACAAGAGGAGCCTAATTAACATGAGGAAATTAGAAATTCTCATGATTTAGGAATTAAACCAGTTAACATTTGTACGAAATGCAAACCCTGATGAATGGCACCTTTTGCCTGTGGATTTAAATGGATTTGGATTTTTATTGGTGTTTATACTTGTTTGAATCAATTGATATATTAGGTTGTTTAGCCACATGTGTTCTATTTCATGATCAATGTATCAAAAAGTGTGTTTGTAATCAAAAGAAGAGGCTTGTTAACCAAAAATGATGGGAGCAACTCTTTAATTTTGATTCAACAATTAATATCAATAAGAAATGCAATTCAAAATCAAGGACTGAATTGTATGTTAAATTGAATGAATTAATGTAATTGATGGTCCACGGGCATTTTTTTCAAAATGAATATAGTTATTAGGAAAAGAAAAAAAAGTTAATTTAAAGGTTATTGCATGAAAAATAGTCTTGGTAAGAACAAGAGGAGCCTAATTAACATTAGGTGATTAGAAATTGTCATTATTTAGGAATTAAATCAGTTAACATTTGTACAAAATGCAAACCCTGATGAATGGCACCTGTTGCCTGTGGATTTAAATAGATTTGGATTTTTATTGGTGTTTATACTTGTTTGAATCAATTAATATACTAGGTTGTTTAGCCACATGTGTTATATTTCGTGATCAATGTATCAAAAAGTGTGTTTGGAATCGAAAGAAGAGGCTTGCTAACCAAAAATGATGGGAGCAACTCTTTAATTTTGAATTCAACAAATAATATCAAGAAGAAATGCAATTCAAAATCAAGGACTGAATTGTATGTTAAATTGAATGAATTAATGTAATTGATGGTCCACGGGCATTTTTTTCAAAATGAATATAGTTATTAGGAAAAGAAAAAAAAGTTAATTTGAAGGTTATTGCATGAAAAATAGTCCTGGTTACAACAGGAGGAACTTAATTAACAAGAGGTGATTAGAAATTGTCATTATTTAGGAATTCAACCAGTTAACATTTGTACGAAATGCAAACCCTGATGAATGACCCCTTTTGCCTATGGATTTAAATAGATTTGGATTTTTACTGGTATTTATAGTTGTTTGAATCAATTAATATACTAGGTTGTTTAGCCACATGTGTTATATTTTCATGATCAATGCATCAAAAAGTGTGTTTGGAATCAAAAGAAGAGGCTTGTTAACCAAAAATGATGGGAGCAACTCTTTAATTTTGAATTCAACAATTAATGTCAATAAGAAATGCAATTCAAAATCAAGGACTGAATTGTTTGTGAAATTGAATGAATTCATGTAATTGATGGTCCACGGGCATTTTTTTCAAAATGAATATAGTTATTAAGAAAGAAATAAAAGTTAGTTTCAAAGTTATTGCATGAAAAATAGTCTTGGTAACAAGAAGAGGAGCCTAATTAACATTAGGTGATTAGAAATTATCATTATTTAGGAAGTAAACTAGTTAACATTTGTACGAAATGCAAACCATGATGAATGACACCTTTTGCCTGTGGATTTAAATAGATTTGGATTTTTATTGGTGTTTATACTTGTTTGAATCAATTAATATACTTGGTTGTTTAGCCACATATGTTATATTTCATGATCAATGTATCAAAAAGTGTGTTTGGAATCAAAAGAAGAGCCATGTTAACCAAAAATGATGGGAGCAACTCTCTAATTTTGAATTCAACAAATTATATCAAGAAGAAATGCAATTCAAAATCGAGGACTGAATATAATGTTATATTGAATGGATTCATGTAATTGATGGTCCACGGGCATTTTTTTCAAAATGAATATACTTATTAAGAAATAAATAAAAGTTAATTTCAAGGTTATTGCATGAAAAATAGTCCTGGTAACAACAAGAGAAGCCTAATTAACATTAGGTGATTAGAAATTGTCATTATTTAGGAATGAAACCAGTTAACATTTGTACGAAATGCAAACACTGATGAATGGCACTTTTGGTTGTGGATTTAAATAGATTTTGATTTTTATTGGTGTTTATACTTGTTTGAATCAATTGATATACTAGGTTGTTTAGCCACATGTGATATATTTCCTGATCAATGTATCAAAAAGTGTGTTTGGAATCAAAAGAAGAGGGTTGTTAACCAAAAATGATGGGAGCAACTCTTTAATTTTGAATTCAACAAATAATATCAAGAAGAAATGCAACTCAAAATCAAGGAATGACTTCAATGTTAAATTGAATGGATTCATGTAATTGATGGTCCACGGGCATTTTTGTCAAAATGAATATAGTTATTATGAAAGAAACAAATGTTCATTTCAAGGTTATTGCATGAAAAATAGTCCTGGTAACAACAAGAGGAGCCTAATTAACATGATGTGATTAGAAATTCTCATTATTTAGGAATTAAACCAGAAAACATTTGTACGGAATGCAAACCCAGATGAATGGCACCTTTTGCCAATGGATTTAAATGGATGTGGATTTTTATTACTGTTTATACTTGTTTGAATCAATTAATATACTAGGCTATTTAGCCACATGTGTTATACTTCATGAGCAATGTATCAAAAAGTGTGTTTGGAATCAAAAGGAGAGGCTTGTTAACCAAAAATGATGGGAGCAACTCTCCAATTTGGAATTCAACAAATAATATCAATAAGAAATGCAATACAAAATGAAGGACTGAATTGTTTGTTAAATTGAATGACTTCATGTAATTGACGGTCGACGGACATTTTTTTCAAAATGAATATAGTTATTAAGAAAGAAATAAATGTTAATTTCAAGGTTATTGAATGAAAAATAGTCCTGGTAACAACAAGAGGAGCCTAATTAACATTAGGAGATTAGAAATTGTCATTATTTAGGAATTAAACTAGTTAACATTTGTACGAAATGCAAACACTGATGTAATTGTCATTATTTCATTATCAATGTATCAAAAAGTGTGTTTGGAATCAAAGGAAGGAATTGTTTGTTACATTGAATGAGTTGATGTAATTGATGGTCCACGAGCATTTTTTTCAAAATGAATATAGTTATTAGGAAAGAAACAAATGTTAATTTCAAGGTTAGTTATTGAAAAATAGTCCTGGTAACAACAAGAGGAGCTTAATTAACATTAGGAGATTAGAAATTGTCATTATTTAGGAATTAAACTAGTTAACATTTGTACGAAATGCAAACCCTGATGAATGGCACCTTTTGCCTGTGGATTTAAATAGATTTGGATTTTTATTGGTGTTTATACTTGTTTGAATCAACTAATATACTCGGTTGTTCAGCCACATGTGTTATATTTCATGATCAATGTATCAAAAAGTGTGTTTGGAATCAAAGGAAGAGGCTTGTCAACCAAAAATGATGGGAGCAACTCTTTAATTTTGAATTCAATAATTAATATCAATAAGAAATGCAATTCAAAATCAAGGACTGAATTGTTTGTTAAATTGAATGAATTCATGTAATTGATGGTCCACGTGCATTTTTTTCATAATGAATATAGTTATTAAGAAAGAAATAAATGTTAATTTCAAGGTTATTGAATGAAAAATAGTCCTGGTAACAACAAGAGGAGCCTAATTAACATGAGGTGATTATAAATTCTCATTATTTAGGAATTAAACCAGTTAACATTTGTACGAAATGCAAACCCTGATGAATGGCACCTTTTTCCTGTGGATTTAAATAGATTTGGATTTTTATTGGTGTTTATACTTGTTTGAATCAACTAATATACTCGGTTGTTTAGCCACATGTGTTATATTTCATGATCAATGTATCAAAAAGTGTGTTTGGAATCAAAGGAAGAGGCTTGTTAACCAAAAATGATGGGAGCAACTCTTTAATTTTGAATTCAACAATTAATATCAATAAGAAATGCAATTCAAAATCAAGGACAGAATTGTTTGTTAAATCGAATGAATTCATGTAATTGATGGTCCACGTGCATTTTTTTCAAAATGAATATAGTTATTAAGAAAGAAACAAAAGTTAATTTCAAGGTTATTGCTTGAAAAATAGTCCAGGTAACAACAAGAGGATCCTAATTAACATGAGGTGATTAGAAATTCTCATTATTTAGGAATTAAACCAGTTAACATTTGTACAAAATGCAAACCAGGATGAATGGCACATGTGGTCGACGAATTTAAATAGCTTTGGATTTTTATTGGTGTTTATACTTGTTTGAATAAATTAATATACTAGTTTGTTTTGCCACATGCGTTATATTTCATGATCAATGTATCCAAAAGTGTGTTTGGAATCAAAGGAAGAGACTCGTTAACCAAAAATGATGGGAGCAACTCTTTAATTTTGAATTTAACAATTAATATCAATAAGAAATGCAATTCAAAATCAGGGACTGAATTGTATGTTAAATTGAATGAATTCATGTGATTGATGGTCGACGGGCATTTTTTTCAAAATGAATATAATTATTGAGAAAGAAACAAATGTTAATTTCAAGGTTATTGCATGAAAAATAGTCCTGGTAACAACAAGAGGAGCCTAATTAACATCAGGTGATCAGAAATTCTCATTATTTAGGAGTTAAACCAGTGAACAGTTGTACGAAATGCAAACCACGATGAATGGCACCTTTGGCCGACGAATTTAAATAGATTTGGATTTTTATTGGTGTTTATACTTGTTTGAATCAATTAATATACTAGGTTGTTTAGCCACATGAGTTATATTTCATGATCAATGTGTCAAACAGTGTGTTTGAAATCAAAAGAGGAAACTTGCTAACTAGAAATGATGGGAGAAACTCTCTGATTTTGAATTCAACAAATAATATCAATAAGAAATGCAATTCAAAATCAAGGACTGAATTGTTTGTTAAATTGAATGAATTCATGTAATTGATGGTCCACGGGCATTTTTTTCAAAATGAATATAGTTATTAAGAAAGAAACAAATGTTAATTTGAAGGTTATTGCATGAAAAATAGTCATGGTAACAACAAGAGGAGTATAATTAACATGAGTTGATTAGAAATTCTCATTATTTAGGAATTAAACCAGTTAACATTTGTACGAAATGCAAACCATGATGAATGGCACCTTTGGCCGATGGATTTAAATAGATTTGGATTTTTATTGGTGTTTATACTTATTTGAATCAATTAATATACTAGGTTGTTTAGCCACATGTGTTATACTTCCTGATCAATGTATCAAAAAGTGTGTTTGGAATCAGAAGAAGAGGCTTGTAAACAAAAATGATGGGAGCGACTCTTTAATTTTGAATTCAACAAATAATATCAAGAAGAAATGCAATTCAAAATCAAAGACTGAATTTAATGTTAAATTGAATGGATTCATGTAATTGATGGTCCTCGGGCATTTTTGTCAAAATGAATATAGTTATTAAGAAAGAAACAAATGTTCATTTCAAGGTTATTGCATGAAAAATAGTCCTGGTAACAACAAGAGGAACCTAATTAACATGAGGTGATTAGAAATTCTCATTATTTAGGAATTAAACCAGAAAACATTTGTACGGAATGCAAACCCAGATGAATGGCACCTTTTGCCAATGGATTTAAATGGATGTGGATTTTTATTACTACTTATACTTGTTTGAATCAATTAATATACTAGGCTGTTTAGCCACATGTGTTATACTTCATGAGCAATGTATCAAAAAGTGTGTTTGGAATCAAAAGAAGAGGCTTGTTAACCAAAAATGATGGGAGCAACTCTTTAATTTTGAATTCAACAAATTATATCAAGAAGAAATGCAATTCAAAATCAAGGACTGAATATAATGTTAAATTGAATGGATTCATGTAATTGATGGTCCACGGGCATTTTTTTCAAAATGAATATAGTTATTAAGAAAGAAACAAATGTTAATTTCAAGGTTATTGCATGAAAAATAGTCCTGGTAACAACAAGAGGAGCCTAATTAACATTAGGAGATTAGAAATTGTCATTATTTAGGAATTAAACTAGTTAACATTCGTAAGAAATGCAAACCCTGATGAATGGCACCTTTTGCCTGTGGATTTAAATAGATTTGGATTTTTATTAGTGTTTATACTTGTTTGAATCAATTAATATACTAGGTTGTTTTGCCACATGCGTTATATTTCAAGATCAATGTATCAAAAAGTGTGTTTGGAATCAAAAGAAGAGGCTTGTTAACCAAAAATGATGGGAGCAACCCTTTAATTTTGAATTCAACAATTAATATCAATAAGAAATGCAATTCAAAATCAAGGACTGAATTGTTTGCTAAATTGAATAAATTCATTTAATTGATGGTCCACGTGCATTTTTTTCAAAATGAATATAGTTATTAACAAAGAGATAAAAGTTAATTTCAAAGTTATTGCATGAAAAATAGTCCTAGTAATAACAAGAGGAGCCTAATTAACATTAGGTGATTAGAAATTGTCATTATCTAGGAAGTAAACCAGTTAACATTTGTACGAAATGAAACCATGATGAATGGAACCTTTGGCTGATGGATTTAAATAGATTTGGATTTTTATTGGTGTTTATACTTGTTTGAATCAATTAATATACTATGTTGTTTAGCTACATGTGTTATACTTCATGATCAATGTATCAAAATGTGTGTTTGGAATCAAAAGAAGTGGCTTGTTAACCAAAAATGATGGGAGCAACTCTTTAATTTTGAATTCAACAATTAATATCAATAAGAAATGCAATTCAAAATCAAGGACTGAATTGTTTGTTAAATTGAATGAATTCATGTAATTGATGGTCCACGTGCATTTTTTTCAAAATGAATATAATTATTAAGAAAGAAATAAATGTTAATTTCAAGGTTATTGAATGAAAAATAGTCCTGGTAACAACAAGAGGAGCCTAATTAACATTAGGAGATTAGAAATTGTCATTATTTAGGAATTAAACTAGTTAACATTTGTACGAAATGCAAACACTGATGAATGGCACCTTTTGCCTGTGGATTGAAATAGATTTGGATTTTTATTGGTGTTTATACTTGTTTGAATCAATTAATATACTAGGTTGTTTAGCCAAATGTGTTATATTTCATTATCAATGTATCAAAAAGTGTGTTTGGAATCAAAGGAAGAGGCTTGTTAACCAAAAATGATGGGAGCAACTCTTTAATTTTGAATTCAACAATTAATATCAATAAGAAATGCAATTCAAAATCAAGGACAGAATTGTTTGTTAAATCGAATGAATTCATGTAATTGATGGTCCACGTGCATTTTTTTCAAAATGAATATAGTTATTAAGAAAGAAACAAAAGTTAATTTCAAGGTTATTGCTTGAAAAATAGTCCAGGTAACAATAAGAGGATCCTAATTAACATGAGGTGATTAGAAATTCTCATTATTTAGGAATTAAACCAGTTAACATTTGTACAAAATGCAAACCAGGATGAATGGCACCTGTGGTCGACGAATTTAAATAGATTTGGATTTTTATTGGTGTTTATACTTGTTTGAATAAATTAATATACTAGTTTGTTTTGCCACATGCGTTATATTTCATGATCAATGTATCCAAAAGTGTGTTTGGAATCAAAGGAAGAGGCTTGTTAACCAAAAATGATGGGAGCAACTCTTTAATTTTGAATTCAACAATTAATATCAATAAGAAATGCAATTCAAAATCAAGGACTGAATTGTATGTTAAATTGAATGAATTCATGTGATTGATGGTCGACGGGCATTTTTTTCAAAATGAATATAGTTATTGAGAAAGAAACAAATGTTAATTTCAAGGTTATTGCATGAAAAATAGTCCTGGTAACAACAAGAGGAGCGTAATTAACATCAGGTGATTAGAAATTCTCATTATTTAGGAGTTAAACCAGTGAACATTTGTACGAAATGCAAACCACGATGAATGGCACCTTTGGCCGACGAATTTAAATAGATTTAGATTTTTATTGGTGTTTATACTTGTTTGAATCAATTAATATACTAGGTTGTTTAGCCACATGAGTTATATTTCATAATCAATGTGTCAAACAGTGTGTTTGAAATCAAAAGAGGAAACTTGCTAACTAGAAATGATGGGAGAAACTCTCTGATTTTGAATTCAACAAGTAATATCAATAAGAAATGCAATTCAAAATCAAGGACTGAATTGTTTGTTAAATTGAATGAATTCATGTAATTGATGGTCCACGGGCATTTTTTTCAAAATGAATATAGTTATTAAGAAAGAAACAAATGTTAATTTCAAGGTTATTGCATGAAAAATAGTCATGGTAACAACAAGAGGAGTATAATTAACATGAGTTGATTAGAAATTCTCATTATTTAGGAATTAAACCAGTTAACATTTGTACGAAATGCAAACCATGATGAATGGCACCTTTGGCCGATGGATTTAAATAGATTTGGATTTTTATTGGTGTTTATACTTGTTTGAATCAATTAATATACTAGGTTGTTTAGCCACATGCGTTATACTTCTTGATCAATGAATCAAAAAGTGTGTTTGCGATCAAAAGAAGAGGCTTGTTAACCAAAAATGATGGGAGCCACTCTTTAATTTTGAATTCAACAATTAATATCAATAAGAAATGCAATTCAAAATCAAGGACTGAATTGTATGTTAAATTGAATGAATTTATGTGATTGATGGTCGACGGGCATTTTTTTCAAAATGAATATAGTTATTGAGAAAGAAACAAATGTTAATTTCAAGGTTATTGCATGAAAAATAGTCCTGGTAACAACAAGAGGAGCCTAATTAACATCAGGTGATTAGAAATTCTCATTATTTACGAGTTAAACCAGTGAACATTTGTACGAAATGCAAACCACGATGAATGGCACCTTTGGCCGACGAATTTAAATAGATTTGGATTTTTATTGGTGTTTATACTTGTTTGAATCAATTAATATACTAGGTTGTTTAGCCAAATGAGTTATATTTCATGATCAATGTGTCAAACAGTGTGTTTGAAATCAAAAGAGGAAACTTGCTAACTAGAAACAATGGGAGAAACTCTCTGATTTTGAATTCAACAAATAATATCAATAAGAAATGCAATTCAAAATCAAGGACTGAATTGTTTGTTTAATTGAATGAATTCATGTAATTGATCGTCCACGGGCATTTTTTTCAAAATGAATATAGTTATTAAGAAAGAAACAAAAGTTAATTTCAAGGTTGTTGCATGAAAAATAGTCCTGGTAACAACAAGAGGAGCATAATTAACATGAGGTGATTAGAAATTCTCATTATTTTGGAATTAAACCAGTTAACATTTGTACGAAATGCAAACCATGATGAATGGCACCTTTGGCCGATGGATTTAATTAGATTTGGATTTTTATTGTTTGGAATCAATTAATATACTAGGTTGTTTAGCCACATGTGTTATACTTCATGATCAATGTATCAAAAAGTGTGTTTGGAATCCAAAGAAGATGGTTGTCAACCAAAAATGATGGGAGCAACTCTTTAATATTGAATTCAACAAATAATATCAATAAGAAATGCAATTCAAAATCAAGGACTGAATTGTTTGTTAAATTGAATGAATTCATGTCATTGATGGTCCACGGGCATTTTTCTCAAAATGAATATAGTTATTAAAAAAGAAACAAAAGTTAATTTCAAGGTTATTGCTTGAAAAATAGTCCTGGTAACAACAAGAAGAGCCTAATTAACATGAGGTGATTAGAAATTCTCATTATTTAGGAATTAAACCAGTTAACATTTGTAAGAAATGCAAACCATGATGAATAGCACCTTTGGCCGACGAATTTAAATAGATTTGGATTTTTATTGGTCTTTATACTTGTTTGAATCAATTAATATACTAGGTTGTTTAGCCACATGTGTTATATTTCACGATCAATGTGTCAAACAGTGTGTTTGAAATCAAAAGAGGAAACTTGCTAACTAGAAATGATGGGGAAACTCTTTGATTTTGAATTCAACAAATAATATCAATAAGAAATGCAATTCAAAATCAAGGACTGAATTGTTTGTTAAATTGAATGAATTCATGTAATTGATGGTCCACAGGCATTTTTTTCAAAATGAATATAGTTATTAAGAAAGAAACAAATGTTAATTTCAAGGTTATTGCATGAAAAATAGTCCTGGTAACAAAAAGAGGAGCCTAATTAACATGAGGTGATTAGAAATTCTCATTATTTAGGAATTAAACCAGTTAACATTTGTACGAAATGCAAACCCTGATGAATGGCACCTTTTGCCGATGGATGTAAATAGATTTGGATTTTTATTGGTGTTTATACTTGTTTGAATCAAATAATATACTAGATTGTTTAGCCACATGTGTTATACTTCATGATCAATGTATCAAAAAGTGTGTTTGGAATCAAAAGAAGAGGGTTGTTAACCAAAAATGATGGGAGCAACTCTTTAATTTTGACTTCAACAAATAATATCAATAAGAAATGCAATTCTCTAAATCAAAGGACTGAATTGTTTGTTAAATTGAATGAATGAATTCATGTAATTGATGGTCCACAGGCATTTTTTTTCAAAATGAATATAGTTATTAAGAAAGAAACAAAAGTTAATTTCAAGGTTATTGCATGAAAAATAGTCCTGGTAACAACAAGAGGAGCCTAATTAACATGAGGTGATTAGAAATTCTCATTATTTTGGAATTAAATCAGTTAACATTTGTACGAAATGCAAACCATGATGAATGGCACCTTTGGCCGATGGATTTAATTAGATTTGGATTTTTATTGTTTGAATCAATTAATATACTAGGTTGTTTAGCCAGATGTGTTATATTTCATGATCAATGTGTCAAACGGTGTGTTTGAAATCGAAAGAGGAAACTTGCTAAATAGAAATGATGGTAGAAACTCTCTGATTTTGAATTCAACAAATAATATCAATAAGAAATACAATTAAAATCAAGGACTGAATTGTTTCCTAAATTGAATGAATTCATGTAATTGATGGTCCACGGGCATTTTTTCAAAATGAATATAGTTATTAAGAAAGAAACAAATGCTAATTTCAAGGTTTATTGCATGAAAAATAGTCCTGGTAACAACAAGAGGAGCCTTATTAACATGAGGTGATTAGAAATTCTCATTATTTAGGAATTCAACCAGTTAACATTTGTACGAAATGTAAACCATGATGAATGGCACCTTTGGCCGATGGATTTAAAACAATTTGAATTTTTAGTGGTGTTTATACTTGTTTGAATCAATTAATATACTAGGTTGTTTAGTCACATGTGTTATACTTCATGATCAATGTATCTAAAAGTGTGTTTGGAATCAAAAGAAGAGGGTTGTTAACCAAAAAGTGATGGAAGCAACTCTTTAATTTTGAATTCAACAAATAATATCAATAAGAAATGCAATTCAAAATCAAGGACTGAATTGTTTGTGAAATTGAATGAATTCATGTAATTGATGGTGCACGGGCATTTTTTTCAAAATGAATATAGTTATTAAAAAAGAATCAAAAGATAATTTCAAGTTTACTGTATGAAAAATAGTCCGGGTAACAACAAAAGGAGCCTAATTAACATGAGGTGATTAGAAATTCTCATTATTTAGGAATTAAACCAGTTAACATTTGTATGAAATGCAAACCATGATGAATGGCACTTTTGGCCGACAAATTTAAATAGATTTGGATTTTTAATGGTGTTTATACTTGTTTGAATCAATTAATATACTAGGTTGTTTAGCCACATGTGTTATACTTCATGAACAATGTATCAAAAAGTGTGTTTGGAATGCAAAGAAGAGGGTTGTTAACTAAAAATGATGGGAGCAACTCTTTAATTTTGAATTCAACAAATGATATCAATAAGAAATGCAATTCAAAATCAAGGACTGAATTGTTTGTTAAATTGAATGAATTCATGTAATCGATGGTCCACGGGCATTTTTTTCAAAAAGAATATAGTTATTAAAAAAGAAACAAATACTAATGAAGCTTATTGCATGAAAAATAGTACTGGTAACAACAAGAGGAGCCTAATTAACATGAGGTGATTATAAATTCTCATTATTTAGGAATTAAACCAGTTAACATTTGTACGAAATGCAAACCCTGATGAATGGCACCTTTGGCAAAGGAATTTAAATAGATTTGGATTTTTATTGATGTTTATACTTGTTTGAATCAATTAATATACTAGCTTGTTTAGCCACATGAGTTATACTTCCTGATCAATGTATCAAAAAGTCTTTTTGGAATCCAAAGAAGAGGCTTGTTAACCAAAAATGATGGAGCAACTCTTCAATTTTGAATTCAACAAATAATATCAATAAGAAATGCAATTCAAAATCAAGGACTGGAATGTATGTTGAATTGAATGAATTCACGTTATTGATGGTCCACGGGTATTTTTTTCAAAATGAATATAGTTATTAAGAAAGAAACAAAAGTTAATTTCAAGGTTATTGCATGGAAAATAGTCCTGGTAACAACAAGAGGAGCCTAATTAACATGAGGTGATTAAAAATTCTCATTATTTTGGAATTAAACCGGTTAACATTTCTACGAAATGCAAACCATGATGAATGGCACCTTTGGCCGATAGATTTAATTAGATTTGGATTTTTATTGTTTGAATCAATTAATATACTAGGTTGTTTAGCCACATGTGTTATACTTCATGAACAATGTATCAAAAAGTGTGTTTGGAATCCAAAGAAGAGGGTTGTTAACTAAAAATGATGGGAGCAACTCTTTAATTTTGAATTCAACAAATGATATCAATAAGAAATGCAATTCAAAATCAAGGACTGAATTGTTTGTTAAATTGAATGAATTCATGTCGTTGATGGTCCACGGGCATTTTTCTCAAAATGAATATAGTTATTAAAAAAGAAACAAAAGTTTAATTTCAAGGTTATTGCTTGAAAAATAGTCCTGGTAACTACAAGAAGAGCCTAATTAACATGAAGTGATTAGAAATTCTCATTATTTAGGAATTAAACCAGTTAACATTTGTATGAAATGCAAACCATGATGAATGGCACCGTTGGCCGACGAATTTAAATAGATTTGGATTTTTATTGGTGTTTATACTTGTTTGAATCAATTAATATACTAGGTTGTTTAGCCACATGTGTTATATTTCATGATCAATGTGTGAAACAGTGTGTTTGAAATCAAAAGAGGAAACTTGCTAAATAGAAATGATGGCAGAAACTCTCTGATTTTGAATTCAACAAATAATATCAATAAGAAATACAATTCAAAATCAAGGACTGAATTGTTTGTTAAATTGAATGAATTCATGTAATTGATGGTCCACGAGCATTTTTTTCAAAATGAATTTAGTTATTAAGAAAGAAACAAATGCTAATTTCAAGGTTATTGCATGAAAAATAGTCCTGGTAACAACAAGAGGAGCCTAATTAACATGAGGTGATTAGAAATTCTCATTATTTTGGAATTAAACCAGTAAACATTTGTACGAAATGCAAACCATGATGAATGGCACCTTTGGCCGATGGATTTAATTAGATTTGGATTTTTATTGTTTGAATCAATTAATATACTAGGTTGTTTAGCCACATGTGTTATATTTCATGATCAATGTGTCAAACAGTGTGTTTGAAATCAAAAGAGGAAACTTGCTAACTAGAAATGATGGGAGAAACTCTCTGATTTTGAATTCAACAAATAATATCTATAAGAAATGCAATTCAAAATCAAAGGCTGAATTGTTTGTTAAATTGAATGAATTCATGTAATTGATGGTCCACGGGCTTTTTTTTCAAAATTAATATAGTTATTAAGAAAGAAACAAATGTTAATTTCAAGGTTATTGCATGAAAAATAGTCCTGGTAACAACAAAAGGAGCCTAATTAACATGAGGTGATTAGAAATTCTCATTATTTAGGAGTTAAACCAGTGAACATTTGTACGAAATGCAAACCATGATGAATGGCACCTTTGGCCGATGAATTTAGATAGACTTGGATTTTTATTGGTGTTTATACTTGTTTGAATCAATTAATATTCTAGGTTGTTTAGCCACATGTGTTATATTTCATGATCAATGTGTGAAACAGTGTGTTTGAAATCAAAAGTGGAAACTTGCTAAATAGAAATGATGGCAGAAACTCTCTGATTTTGAATTCAACAAATAATATCAATAAGAAATACAATTCAAAATCAAGGACTGAATTGTTTGTTAAATTGAATGAATTCATGTAATTGATGGTCCACGAGCATTTTTTTCAAAATGAATATAGTTATTAAGAAAGAAACAAATGCTAATTTCAAGGTTATTGCATGAAAAATAGTCCTGGTAACAACAAGAGGAGCCTAATTAACATGAGGTGATTAGAAATTCTCATTATTTTGGAGTTAAACCAATGAACATTTGTACGAAATGCAAACCATGATGAATGGCACCTTTGGCCGATGAATTTAGATAGATTTGGATTTTTATTGGTGTTTATACTTGTTTGAATCAATTAATATACTAGGTTGTTTAGCCACATGTGTTATATTTCATGATCAATGTGTGAAACAGTGTGTTTGAAATCAAAAGAGGAAACTTGCTAAATAGAAATGATGGCAGAAACTCTCTGATTTTGAATTCAACAAATAATATCAATAAGAAATACAATTCAAAATCAAGGACTGAATTGTTTGTTAAATTGAATGAATTCATGTAATTGATGGTCCACGAGCATTTTTTTCAAAATGAATATAGTTATTAAGAAAGAAACAAATGCTAATTTCAAGGTTATTGCATGAAAAATAGTCCTAGTAACAACAAGAGGAGCCTAATTAACATGAGGTGATTAGAAATTCTCATTATTTTGGAATTAAACCAGTTAACATTTGTACGAAATGCAAACCATGATGAATGGCACCTTTGGCCGATGGATTTAATTAGATTTGGATTTTTATTGTTTGAATCAATTAATATACTAGGTTGTTTAGCCACATGTGTTATATTTCATGATCAATGTGTCAAACAGTGTGTTTGAAATCAAAAGAGGAAACTTGCTAACTAGAAATGATGGGAGAAACTCTCTGATTTTGAATTCAACAAATAATATCTATAAGAAATGCAATTCAAAATCAAAGGCTGAATTGTTTGTTAAATTGAATGAATTCATGTAATTGATGGTCCACGGGCTTTTTTTTCAAAATTAATATAGTTATTAAGAAAGAAACAAATGTTAATTTCAAGGTTATTGCATGAAAAATAGTCCTAGTAACAACAAGAGGAGCCTAATTAAAATCAGGTGATTAGAAATTCTCATTATTTAGGAATTAAACCAGTTAACATTTGTACAAAATGCAAACCCTGATGAATGGCACCTTTTGCTTGTGGATTTAAATAGATTTGGATTTTTATTGTTGTTTATACTTGTTTGAATCAATTAATATACTAGGTTGTTTAGCCACATGAGTTATATTTCATGAACAATGTATCAAAAAGTGTGTTTGGAATAAAAAGAAGAGGCTTGTTAACCAAAAATGATGGGAGCAACTCTTTAATTTTGAATTCAACAAATAATATCAATAAGAAATGCAATTCAAAATCAAGGACTGAATTGTTTGTTAAATTGAATGAATTCATGTAATTTATGGTCCACGGACATTTTTTTCAAAAAGAATATAGTTACTAAAAAAGAAACAAAAATTTAATTTCAAGGTTATTGCATGAAAAATAGTCCTGGTAACAACAAGAGGAGCCTAATTAACATGAGGTGATTAGAAATTCTCCTTATTTAGGAATTAAACCAGTTAACATTTGTACGAAATGCAAAGCATGAAGAATGGCACCTTTGGCCGACGAATTTAAATAGATTTGGATTTTTATTGGTGTTTATACTTGTTTGAATCAATTAATATACTAGGTTGTTTAGCCACATGAGTTATATTTCATGATCAATGTGTCAAACAGTGTGTTTGAAATCAAAAGAGGAAACTTGCTAACTAGAAATGATGGGAGAAACTCTCTGATTTTGAATTCAACAAATAATATCAATAAGAAATGCAATTCAAAATCAAGGACTGAATTGTTTGTTAAATTGAATGAATTCATGTAATTGATTGTCCACGGGCATTTTTTTCAAAATTAATATAGTTATTAAGAAAGAAACAAATGTTAATTTCAAGGTTATTGCATGAAAAATAGTCCTGGTAACAACAAGAAAAGCCTAATTAACATGAGGTGATTAGAAATTCTCATTATTTAGGAGTTAAACCAGTGAACATTTGTACGAAATGCAAACCATGATGAATGGCACCTTTGGCCGATGAATTTAGATAGACTTGGATTTTTATTGGTGTTTATACTTGTTTGAATCAATTAATATTCTAGGTTGTTTAGCCATATGAGTTATATTTCATGATCAATGTGTCAAACAGTGTGTTTGAAATCAAAAGAGGAAACTTGCTAACTAGAAATGATGGGAGAAACTCTCTGATTTTGAATTCAACAAATAATATCAATAAGAAATGCAATTCAAAATCAAGGACTGAATTGTTTGTTAAATTGAATGAATTCAAGTAATTGATGGTCCACGAGCATTTTTTTCATAATGAATATAGTTATTAAGAAAGAAACAAAAGTTAATTTCAAGGTTATTGCATGAAAAATAGTCTTGGTAACAACAATAGGAGCCTAATTAACATGAGGAGATTAGAAATTCTCATTATTTTGGAATTAAACCAGTTAACATTTGTACGAAATGCAAACCATGATGAATGGCACCTTTGGCCGATGGATTTAATTAGATTTGGATTTTTATTGTTTGAATCAATTAATATACTAGGTTGTTTAGCCACATGTGTTATATTTCATGATCAATGTGTCAAACAGTGTCTTTGAAATCAAAAGAGGGAACTTGCTAAATAGAAATGATGGCAGAAACTCTCTGATTTTGAATTCAACAAATAATATCAATAAGAAATATAATTCACAATCAAGGACTGAATTGTTTGTTAAATTGAATGAATTCATGTAATTGATGGTCCACGGATTTTTTTTTTCAAAATGAATATAGTTATTAAGAAAGAAACAAATGCTAATTTCAAGGTTATTGCATGAAAAATAGACCTGGTAACAACAAAAGGAGCCTAATTAACATGAGGGATTATAAATTCTCATTATTTAGGAATTAAACCAGTTAACATTTGTACGAAATGCAAACCCTGATGAATGGCACCTTTTGCCTGTGGATTGAAATAGATTTGGATTTTTATTAGTGTTTATACTTGTTTGAATCAATTAATATACTAGGTTGTTTAGCCACATGAGTTATATCTCAGGATCAATGTATCAAAAAATGTGTTTGGAATCAAAAGAAGAGGCTTGTTAACCAAAAATGATGGGAGCAACTCTTTAATTTTGAAATGAACAATTAATATCAATAAGAAATGCAATTTAAAATCAAGGACTGAATTGTTTGTTAAATTGAATGAATTCATGTAATTGATGGGCCACGTGCATTTTTTTTCAAAATGAATATAGTTATTAAGAAAGAAACAAAAGTTAATTTCAAGGTTATTGCATGAAAAATAGTCCTGGTAACAACAAGAGGAGCCTAATTAACATGAGGTGATTAGAAATTCTCATTATTTAGGAATTAAACCAGTTAACATTTGTACGAAATGCAAACCATGATGAATGGCACCTTTGGCCGATGGATTTAATTAGATTTGGATTGTTATTGTTTGAATCAATTAATATACTAGGTTGTTTAGCCGCATGTGTTATACTTCATGATCAATGTATCAAAAAGTGTGTTTGGAATCCAAAGAAGAGGGTGGTCAACCAAAAATGATGGGAGCAACTCTTTAATATTGAATTCAACAAATAATATCAATAAGAAATGCGATTCAAAATCAAGGACTGAATTGTTTGTTAAATTCAATGAATTCATGTCATTGATGGTCCACGGGCATTTTTCTCAAAATGAATATAGTTATTAAAAAAGAAACAAAAGTTAATTTCAAGGTTATTGCTTGAAAAATAGTCCTGGTAACAACAAGAAGAGCCTAATTAACATGAGGTGATTAGAAATTCTCATTATTTAGGAATTAAACCAGTTAACATTTGTAAGAAATGCAAACCATGATGAATAGCACCTTTGGCCGACGAATTTAAATAGATTTGGATTTTTATTGGTCTTTATACTTGTTTGAATCAATTAATATACTAGGTTGTTTAGCCACATGTGTTATATTTCATGATCAATGTGTCAAATAGTGTGTTCGAAATCAAAAGAGGAAACTTGCTAAATAGAAATGATGGGAGAAACTCTCTGATTTTGAATTCAACAAATAATATCAAGAAAAAATGCAATTCAAAATCAAGGATTGAATTGTTTGTTAAATTGAATGAATTCATGTAATTGATGGTCCACAGGCATTTTTTTCAAAATGAATATAGTTATTAAGAAAGAAACAAATGTTAATTTCAAGTTTATTGCATGAAAAATAGTCCTGGTAACAACAAGAGGAGCCTAATTAACATGAGTTGATTAGAAATTCTCATTATTTAGGAATTAAACCAGTTAACATTTGAACGAAATGCAAACCCTGATGAATGGCACCTTTGGCCGATGGATTTAAATAGATTTGGATTTTTATTGGTGTTTATACTTGTTTGAATCAATTAATATACTAGGTTGTTTAGCCACATGTGTTATACTTCATGATCAATGTATCAAAAAGTGTGTTTGGAATCAAAAGAAGAGGGTTGTTAACCAAAAATGATGGGAGCAACTCTTTAATTTTCAATTCAACAAATAATATCAATAAGAAATGCAATTCTAAATCAAGGACTGAATTGTATGTTAAATTGAATGAATTCATGTAATTGATGGTCCACAGGCATTTTTTTCAAAATGAATATAGTTATTAAGAAAGAAACGAATGTTAATTTCAAGGTTATTGCATGAAAAATGGTCCTGGTAACAACAAGAGGAGCCTAATTAACATGAGGTGATTAGAAATTCTCATTATTTAGGAATTAAACTAGTTAACATTTGTACGAAATGCAAACCATGATGAATGGCACCTTTGGCCGATGGATTTAAATAGATTTGGATTTTTAGTGGTTTTATACTTGTTTGAATTAATTAATATACTAGGTTGTTTAGTCACATGTGTTATACTTCATGATCAATGTATCAAAAAGTGTGTTTGGAATCAAAAGTAGAGGGTTGTTAACCAAAAATGATGGGAGCAACTCTTTAATTTTCAATTCAACAAATAATATCAATAAGAAATGCAATTCTAAATCAAGGACTGAATTGTATGTTAAATTGAATGAATTCATGTAATTGATGGTCCACAGGCATTTTTTTCCAAATGAATATAGTTATTAAGAATGAAACAAATGTTAATTTCAAGGTTATTGCATGAAAAATAGTCCTGGTAACAACAACAGGAGCCTAATTAACATGAGGTGATTAGAAATTCTCATTATTTAGGAATTAAACCAGTTAACATTTGTACGAAATGCAAACCATGATGAATGGCACCTTTGGCCGATGGATTTAAATAGATTTGGATTTTTAGTGGTGTTTATACTTGTTTGAATTAATTAATATACTAGGTTGTTTAGTCACATGTCTTATACTTCATGATCAATGTATCAAAAAGTGTGTATGGAATCAAAAGAAGAGGGTTGTTAACCAAAAATGATGGGAGCAACTCTTTAATTTTGAATTCAATAAATAATATCAAAAAGAAATGCAATTCAAAATCAAGGACTGAATTGTTTGTTAAATTTAATGAATTCATGTATTTGATTGGCCACGGGCATTTTTTTCAAAATGAATATAGTTATTAAAAAAAAAAAACAAAAGTTAATTTCAAGGTTATTGCATGAAAAATAGACCTGGTAACAACAAGAGGAGCCTAATTAACATGAGGTGATTAGAAATTCTCATTATTTAGGAATTAAACCAGTTAACATTTGTACAAAATGCAAACACTGATGAATGGCACCTTTTGCCTGTGGATTTAAATAGATTTGGATTTTTATTGGTGTTTATACTTGTTTGAATCAATTAATATACTAGGTTGTTTAGCCACATGAGTTATATTTCATGATCAATGTATCAAAAAGTGTGTTTGGAATCAAAAGAAGAGGCTTGTTAACCAAAAATGATGGGAGCAACTCTTTAATTTTGAATTCAACAAATAATATCAATAAGAAATGCAATTCAAAATCAAGGACTGAATTGTTTGTTAAATTGAATGAATTCATGTAATTCATGGTCCACGGACATTTTTTGCAAAAAGAATATAGTTATTAAAAAAGAAACAAAAATTTAATTTCAAGGTTATTGCATGAAAAATAGTCCTGGTAACAACAAGAGGAGCCTAATTAACATGAGGTGATTAGAAATTCTCCTTATTTAGGAATTAAACCAGTTAACATTTGTACGAAATGCAAACCTTGATGAATGGCACCTTTGGCCGACGAATTTAAATAGATTTGGATATTTATTGGAGTTTATACTTGTTTGAATCAATTAATATACTAGGTTGTTTAGCCACATGTGTTATATTTCATGATCAATGAGTCAAACAGTGTGTTTGAAATCAAAAGAGGAAACTTGCTAACTAGAAATGATGGGAGAAACTCTCTGATTTTGAATTCAATAAATAATATCAATAAGAAATGCAATTCAAAATCAAAGGCTGAATTGTTTGTTAAATTGAATGAATTCATGTAATTGATGGTCCACGGGCTTTTTTTTCAAAATTAATATAGTTATTAAGAAAGAAACAAATGTTAATTTCAAGGTTATTGCATGAAAAATAGTCATGGTAACAATAAGAGGAGCCTAATTAACATGAGGTGATTAGAAATTCTCATTATTTAGGAGTTAAACCAGTGAATATTTGTACGAAATGCAAACCATGATGAATGGCACCTTTGGTTGACAAATTTAAATAGACTTGGATTTTTATTGGTGTTTATACTTGTTTGAATCAATTAATATTCTAGGTTGTTTAGCCACATGAGTTATATTTCATGATCAATGTGTCAAACAGTGTGTTTGAAATCAAAAGAGGAAACTTGCTAACTAGAAATGATGGGAGAAACTCTCTGATTTTGAATTCAACAAATAATATCAATAAGAAATGCAATTCAAAATCAAGGACTGAATTGTTTGTTAAATTGAATGAATTCATGTAATTGATGGTCCACCGGCATTTTTTTCAAAATGAATACAGTTATTAAGAAAGAAACAAATGTTAATTTCAAGGTTATTGCATGAAAAATAGTCCTGGTAACAACAAGAGGAGCCTAATTAACATGAGTTGATTAGAAATTCTCATTATTTAGGAATTAAACCAGTTAACATTTGAACGAAATGCAAACTCTGATGAATGGCACCTTTGGCCGATGGATTTAAATAGATTTGGATTTTTATTGGTGTTTATACTTGTTTGAATCAATTAATATACTAGGTTGTTTAGCCACATGTGTTATACTTCATGATCAATGTATCAAAAATTGTGTTTGGAATCAAAAGAAGAGGGTTGTTAACCAAAAATGATGGGAGCAACTCTTTAATTTTCAATTCAACAAATAATATCAATAAGAAATGCAATTCTAAATCAAGGACTGAATTGTATGTTAAATTGAATGAATTCATGTAATTGATGGTCCACAGGCATTTTTTTCAAAATGAATATAGTTATTAAGAAAGAAACGAATGTTAATTTCAAGGTTATTGCATGAAAAATAGTCCTGGTAACAACAAGAGGAGCCTAATTAACATGAGGTGATTAGAAATTCTCATTATTTAGGAATTAAACTAGTTAACATTTGTACGAAATGCAAACCATGATGAATGGCACCTTTGGCCGATGGATTTAAATAGATTTGGATTTTTAGTGGTGTTTATACTTGTTTGAATTAATTAATATACTAGGTTGTTTAGTCACATGTGTTATACTTCATGATCAATGTATCAAAAAGTGTGTTTGGAATCAAAATTAGAGGGTTGTTAACCAAAAATGATGGGAGCAACTCTTTAATTTTCAATTCAACAAATAATATCAATAAGAAATGCAATTCTAAATCAAGGACTGAATTGTATGTTAAATTGAATGAATTCATGTAATTGATGGTCCACAGGCATTTTTTTCCAAAATGAATATAGTTATTAAGAAAGAAACAAATGTTAATTTCAAGGTTATTGCATGAAAAATAGTCCTGGTAACAACAACAGGAGCCTAATTAACATGAGGTGATTAGAAATTCTCATTATTTAGGAATTAAACCAGTTAACATTTGTACGAAATGCAAACCATGATGAATGGCACCTTTGGCCGATGGATTTAAATAGATTTGGATTTTTAGTGGTGTTTATACTTGTTTGAATTAATTAATATACTAGGTTGTTTAGTCACATGTCTTATACTTCATGATCAATGTATCAAAAAGTGTGTATGGAATCAAAAGAAGAGGGTTGTTAACCAAAAATGATGGGAGCAACTCTTTAATTTTGAATTCAATAAATAATATCAAAAAGAAATGCAATTCAAAATCAAGGACTGAATTGTTTGTTAAATTTAATGAATTCATGTATTTGATTGGCCACGGGCATTTTTTTCAAAATGAATATAGTTATTAAAAAAAAAACAAAAGTTAATTTCAAGGTTATTGCATGAAAAATAGACCTGGTAACAACAAGAGGAGCCTAATTAACATGAGGTGATTAGAAATTCTCATTATTTAGGAATTAAACCAGTTAACATTTGTACAAAATGCAAACACTGATGAATGGCACCTTTTGCCTGTGGATTTAAATAGATTTGGATTTTTATTGGTGTTTATACTTGTTTGAATCAATTAATATACTAGGTTGTTTAGCCACATGAGTTATATTTCATGATCAATGTATCAAAAAGTGTGTTTGGAATCAAAAGAAGAGGCTTGTTAACCAAAAATGATGGGAGCAACTCTTTAATTTTGAATTCAACAAATAATATCAATAAGAAATGCAATTCAAAATCAAGGACTGAATTGTTTGTTAAATTGAATGAATTCATGTAATTCATGGTCCACGGACATTTTTTTCAAAAAGAATATAGTTATTAAAAAAAGAAAACAAAAATTTAATTTCAAGGTTATTGCATGAAAAATAGTCCTGGTAACAACAAGAGGAGCCTAATTAACATGAGGTGATTAGAAATTCTCCTTATTTAGGAATTAAACCAGTTAACATTTTTGTACGAAATGCAAACCTTGATGAATGGCACCTTTGGCCGACGAATTTAAATAGATTTGGATATTTTATTGTTTATACTTTTTTGAATCAATTAATATACTCGGTTGTTTAGCCACATGTGTTATATTTCATGATCAATGAGTCAAACAGTGTGTTTGAAATCAAAAGAGGAAACTTGCTAACTAGAAATGATGGGAGAAACTCTCTGATTTTGAATTCAATAAATAATATCAATAAGAAATGCAATTCAAAATCAAAGGCTGAATTGTTTGTTAAATTGAATGAATTCATGTAATTGATGGTCCACGGGCTTTTTTTTCAAAATTAATATAGTTATTAAGAAAGAAACAAATGTTAATTTCAAGGTTATTGCATGAAAAATAGTCATGGTAACAATAAGAGGAGCCTAATTAACATGAGGTGATTAGAAATTCTCATTATTTAGGAGTTAAACCAGTGAATATTTGTACGAAATGCAAACCATGATGAATGGCACCTTTGGTTGACAAATTTAAATAGACTTGGATTTTTATTGGTGTTTATACTTGTTTGAATCAATTAATATTCTAGGTTGTTTAGCCACATGAGTTATATTTCATGATCAATGTGTCAAACAGTGTGTTTGAAATCAAAAGAGGAAACTTGCTAACTAGAAATGATGGGAGAAACTCTCTGATTTTGAATTCAACAAATAATATCAATAAGAAATGCAATTCAAAATCAAGGACTGAATTGTTTGTTAAATTGAATGAATTCATGTAATTCATGGTCCACGGACATTTTTTTCAAAAAGAATATAGTTATTAAAAAAGAAACAAAAATTTAATTTCAAGGTTATTGCATGAAAAATAGTCCTGGTAATCAACAAGAGAAGCCTAATTAACATGAGGTCATTAGAAATTCTCATTATTTTGGAATTAAACCAGTTAACATTTGTACGAAATGCAAACCATGATGAATGGCACCTTTGGCCGATTGATTTAATTAGATTTAGATTTTTATTGTTTGAATCAATTAATATACTAGGTTGTTTAGCCACATGTGTTATATTTCATGATCAATGAGTCAAACAGTGCGTTTGAAATCAAAAGAGGAAACTTGCTAACTAGAAATGATGGGAGAAACTCTCTGATTTGGAATTCAACAAATAATATCAATAAGAAATGCAATTCAAAATCAAAGGCTGAATTGTTTGTTAAATTGAATGAATTCATGTAATTGATGGTCCACGGGCTTTTTTTTCAAAATTAATATAGTTATTAAGAAAGAAACAAATGTTAATTTCAAGGTTATTGCATGAAAAATAGTCATGGTAACAACAAGAGGAGCCTAATTAACATGAAGTGATTAGAAATTCTCATTATTTAGGAGTTAAACCAGTGAACATTTATACGAAATGCAAACCATGATGAATGACACCTATAGTTGACGAATTTAAATAGACTTGGATTTTTATTGGTGTTTATACTTGTTTGAATCAATTAATATTCTAGGTTGTTTAGCCACATGAGTTATATTTCATGATCAATGTGTCAAACGGTGTGTTTGAAATCAAAAGAGGAAACTTGCTAAATAGAAATGATGGCAGAAATTCTCTGATTTTGAATTCAACAAATAATATCAAAAAGAAATACGATTCAAAATCAAGGACTGAATTGTTTCCTAAATTGAATGAATTCATGTAATTGATGGTCCACGGGTATTTTTTTCAAAATGAATATAGTTATTAAGAAAGAAACAAATGCTAATTTCAAGGTTATTGCATGAAAAATAGTCCTGGTAACAACAAGAGGAGCCTAATTAACATGAGGTGATTATAAATTCTCATTATTTAGGAATTAAACCAGTTAACATTTGTACAAAATGCAAACCCTGATGAATGGCACCTTTTGCCTGTGAATTTAAATAGATTTGGCTTTTTATTGGTGTTTATACTTGTTTGAATCAATTAATATACTAGGTTGTTTAGCCACATGTGTTATATTTCATGATCAATGTATCAAAAAGTGTGTTTGGAATCAAAAGAAGAGGCTTGTTAACCAAAAATGATGGGAGCAACTCTTTAATTTTGAATTCAACAAATAATATCAATAAGAAATGCAATTCAAAATCAAGGACTGAATTGTATGTGAAATTGAATGAATTCTTGTAATTGATGGTCCACGGGCATTTTTTTCAAAATGAATATAGTTATTAAAAAAAAAACAAAAGTTAATTTCAAGGTTATTGCATGAAAAATAGTCCTGGTAACAACAAGAGGAGCCTAATTAACATGAGGTGATTATAAATTCTCATTATTTAGGAATTAAACCAGTTAACATTTGTACAAAATGCAAACCCTGATGAATGGCACCTTTTGCCTGTGAATTTAAATAGATTTGGCTTTTTATTGGTGTTTATACTTGTTTGAATCAATTAATATACTAGGTTGTTTAGCCACATGAGTTATATTTCAGGTTCAAGGTATCAAAAAATGTGTTTGGAATCAAAAGAAGCGGCTTGTTAACCAAAAATGATGGGAGCAACTCTTTAATTTTGAAATGAACCATTAATATCAATAAGAAATGCAATTCAAAATCAAGCACTGAATTGTTTGTTAAATTGAATGAATTCATGTAATTGATGGGCCACGTGCATTTTTTTTCAAAATGAATATAGTTTTTAAGATAGAAACAAAAGTTAATTTCAAGGTTATTGCATGAAAAAAAGTCCTGGTAATAACAATAGGAGCCTAATTAACATGAGGTGATTAAAAATTCTCATTATTTAGGAATTCAACCAGTTAACATTTGTACAAAATGCAAACCATGATGAATGGCACCTTTGGCCGATGGATTTAATTAGATTTGGATTTTTATTGTTTGAATCAATTAATATACTAGGTTGTTTAGCCACATGTGTTATACTTCATGATCAATGTATCAAAAAGTGTGTTTGGAATCCAAAGAAGAGTGTTGTCAACCCAAAATGATGGGAGCAACTCTTTAATATTGAATGCAACAAATAATATCAATAAGAAATGCAATTCAAAATCAAGGACTGAATTGTTTGTTAAATTGAATGAATTCATGTCATTGATGGTCCACGGGCATTTTTCTCAAGATGAATATAGTTAGTAAAAAAGAAACAAAAGTTAATTTCAAGGTTATTGCTTGAAAAATCGTCCTGGTAACAATAAGAAGAGCATAATTAACATGAGGTGATTAGAAATTCTCATTATTTAGGAATTAAACCAGTTAACATTTGTAAGAAATGCAAACCATGATGAATAGCACCTTTGGCCGACGAATTTAAATAGACTTGGATTTTTATTGGTGTTTATATTTGTTTGAATCAATTAATATACTAGGTTGTTTAGCCACATGTGTTATATTTCATCATCAATGTGTCAAACAGTGTGTTCGAAACCAAAAGAGGAAACTTGCTAAATAGAAATGATGGGAGAAACTCTCTGATTTTGAATTCAACAAATAATATCAATAAGAAATACAATTCAAAATCAAGGACTGAATTGTTTCCTAAATTGAATGAATTCATGTAATTGATGGTCCACGGGCATTTTTTTCAAAATTAATATAGTTATTAAGAAAGAAACAAATGCTAATTTCAAGGTTATTGCATGAAAAATAGTCCTGGTAACAACAAGAGGAGCCTAATTAACATAAGGTGGTTATAAATTCTCATTATTTAGGAATTAAACCAATTAACATTTGTACTAAATGCAAACCCTGATGAATGGCACCTTTTGCCTGTGGATTTAAATAGATTTGGCTTTTTATTGGTGTTTATACTTGTTTGAATCAATTAATATACTAGGTTGTTTAGCCACATGAGTTATATTTCAGGTTCAAGGTATCAAAAAATGTGTTTGGAATCAAAAGAAGAGGCTTGTTAACCAAAAATGATGGGAGCAACTCTTTAATTTTGAAATGAACAATTAATATCAATAAGAAATGCAATTCAAAATCAAGAACTGAATTGTTTGTTAAATTGAATGAATTCATGTAATTGATGGTCCACAGGCATTTTTTTCAAAATGAATATAGTTATTAAGAAAGAAACAAATGTTAATTTCAAGGTTATTGCATGAAAAATAGTCCTGGTAACAACAAAAGGAGCCTAATTAACATGAGGTGATTAGAAATTCTCATTATTTAGGAATTAAACCAGTTAACCTTTGTACAAAGTGCAAACCCTGATGAATGGCACATTTTGCCTGTGGAATTAAATAGATTTGGATGTTTATTGGTGTTTATACTTGTTTGAATCAATTAATATACTAGGTTGTTTAGCCACATGTGTTATACTTCATGATCAATGTATCAAAAAGTGTGTTTGGAATCAAAAGAAGAGGGTTGTTAACCAAAAATGATGGGAGCAACTTTTTAATTTTGAATTCTACAAATAATATCAATAAGAAATGCAATTCAAAATCAAGGACTGAATTGTTTGTTAAATTGAATGAATTCATGTAATTGATGGTCCACGGGCATTTTTTTCAAAAAGAATATAGTTATTAAAAAAAACAAAAGTTAATTTCAAGGTTATTGCATGAAAAATAGTCCTGGTAACAACAAAAGGAGCCTAATTAACATGAGGTGATTAGAAATTCTCATTATTTAGGAATTACACCAGTTAACATTTGTACTAAATGCAAACCATGATGAATGGCACCTTTGGCCGACGAATTTAAGTAGATTTGGAATTTTATTGGTGTTTATACTTGTTTGAATCAATTAATATACTAGGTTGTTTAGCCACATGTGTTATACTTCATGATCAATGTATCAAAAAGTGTGTTTGTAATCAAAAGAAGAGGGTTGTTAACCAAAAATGATGAGAGCAACTCTTTAATTTTGAATTCAACAAAAAATATCAATAAGAAATGCAATTCAAAATCAAAGACTGAATTGTTTTTTAAATTGAATGAATTCATGTAATTTATGGTCCACTGGCATTTTTTTCAAAAAGAATATAGTTATTAAAAAAACAAAAGTTAATTTCAAGTTTATTGCATGAAAAATAGTCCTGGTAACAACAAGAGGAGCCTAATTAACATGAGGTGATTAGAAATTCTCATTATTTAGGAATTAAACCAGTTAACATTTGTACAAAATGAAAACCCAGAATAATGGCACCTTTGGACGATGGATTTAAAATAGATTTGGATTTTTTTATTAGTGTTTATATTTATTTTGAATCAATTAATATACTAGGTTGTTTAGCCACATGTGTTATATTTCATGATCAATGTGTCAAACAGTGTGTTTGAAATCAAAAGAGGAAACTTGCTAACTAGAAATGATGGGAGAAACTCTCTGATTTTGAATTCATCAAATAATATCAATAAGAAATGCAATTCAAAATCAAGGACTGAATTGTTTGTTAAATTGAATGAATTCATGTAATTGATGGTCAACGAGCATTTTTTTCAAAATGAATATATTTATTAAGAAAGAAACAAATGTTAATTTCAGGTCATTTCATGAAAAATGGTCTTGGTAACAACAAGAGGAGACTAATTAACATAAGGTGATTAGAAAATCCTCATTATTTAGGAATTAAACCAGTTAACATTTGTACGAAATGCAAACCATGATGAATGGCAACATTGGCCGATGGATTTAAATAGATTTGGACTTTTATTAGTGTTTATACTTGTTTGCATCAATTAATATACTAGGTTGTTTAGCCACATGTGTTATACTTCATGCGCAATGAATCAAAAAGTGTGTTTGGAATCAAAAGAAGAGGCTTGTTAACCAAAAATGATGGGAGCAACTCTTTAATTTTGAATTCAACAAAAATAATATCAATAAGAAATGCAATTCAAAATCAAGGACTGAATTGTATGTTAAATTGAATGAATTCATATAATTGATGGTCCATGGGCTTTTTTTTTCAAAATTAATATAGTTATATTAAAAAAGAAACAAAAGTTAATTTCAAGGTTATTGCATGAAAAATAGTCCTGGTAACAATAAGAGGAGCCTAACTAACATGAGGTGATTAGAAATTCTCATTATTTAGGAATTAAACCAGTTAACATTTGTACGAAATGCAAACCATGATGAATGGCACCTTTGGCCTGTGGATTTAAATAGATTTGGAGTTTTATTGGTGTTTATACTTGTTTGAATCAATTAATATACTAGGTTGTTTAGCAACATGTGTTATGCTTCATGATCAATGTATCAAAAAGTGTGTGTTTGGAATCAAAAGAAGAGGCTTGTTCACCAAAAAAATGATGGGAGCAACTCTCTAATTTTTGAATTCAACAAATAATATCAATAAGAAATGCAATTCAAAATCAAGGACTAAATTGTTTGTTAAATTGAATGAATTCATGTAATTGATGGTCCACGGGCATTTTTTTCAAAATGAATATAATTATTAAGAAAGAAACAAATGTTAATTTCAAGGTTATTGCATGCAAAATACTCCTGGTAACAACAGGAGGAGTCTAATTAAAATGAGGAGATTAGAAATTCTCATTATTTAGGAATTAAACCAGTTAACATTTGTACGAAATGCAAACCCAGAATAATGGCTCCTTTGGCCGATGGATTTAAATAGATTTGGATTTTTGTTTAGTGTTTATATTTGTTTGAATCAATTAATATACTAGGTTGTTTAGCCACACATGTGTTATATTTCATGATCAATGTGTCAAACAGTGTGTTTGAAATCAAAAGAGGAAACGTGCTAACTAGAAATGATGGGAGAAACTCTCTGATTTTGAATTCATCAAATAATATCAATAAGAAATGCAATTCAAAATCAAGGACTGAATTGTTTGTTAAATTGAATGAATTCATGTAATTGATGGTCCACGGGCATTTTTGTCAAAATGAATATAGTTATTAAAAAAGAAACAAAAGTTAATTTCAACGTTATTGCATGAAAAAATAGTCCCTGGTAACAACAAGAGGAGCCTAATTAACATGAGGTGATTAGAAATTCTCATTAATTAGGAATTAAACCAGTTAACATTTGTATGAAATGCAAACCATCATGAAATGACACCTTTTGGCCGACGTATTTAAATAGATTTGGATTTTTATTGGTGTTTATACTTGTTTGAATCAATTAATATACTAGGTTCTTTAGCCACATGTATTATATTTCATGATCAATGTGTCAAACAGTGTGTTTGCAATCAAAAGAGGAAACTTGCTAAATAGAAATGATGGCATAAACTCTCTGATTTTGAATTCAACAAATAATATCAATAAGAAATACAATTCAAAATTAAGGACTGAATTGTTTGTTAAATTGAATGAATTCATGTAATTGATGGTCCACGGGCATTTTTTTCAAAATGAATATAGTTATTATTAAGAAAGAAATAAAAGCTAATTTCAAGGTTATTGCATGAAAAATAGTCCTGGTAACAACAAGAGGAGCCTAATTAACATGAGGTGATTAGAAATTCTCATTATTTAGGAATTAAACCAGTTAACATTTGTACAAAATGCAAACCCTGATGAATGGCACCTTTTGCCGATGGATTTAAATTGATTTTGATTTTTATTGGTGTTTATACTTGTTTGAATCAATTAATATACTAGGTTGTTTAGCCACATGTGTTATATTTCATGATCAATGTGTCAAACAGTGTGTTTGAAATCAAAAAAGGAAACTTCCTAAGTAGAAATGATGGGAGAAACTCTCTGATTTTGAATCCAACAAATAATATCAATAAGAAATGCAATTCAAAATCAAGGACTGAATTGTTTGTTAAATTGAATGAATTCATGTAATTGATGGTCCACGGCATTTTTTTCAAAATGAATATAGTTATTAAGAAAGAAACAAATGTTAATTTCGAGGTTATTGCATGAAAAATAGTCCTAGTAACAACAAGAGGAGCCTAATTAACATGAGGTGATTAGAAATTCTCATTATTTAGGAATTCAACCATTTAACATTTGCACGAAATGCAAACCATGATGAATGGCACCTTTGGCTGATGGATTTAAATAGATTTGGATTTTTATTTGTGTTTATAGTTGTTTGAAATCAAATAATATGCTAGGTTGTTTAGCCACATGCATTACACTTCAAGATCAATGTATCAAAAAGTGTGTTTGGAATCAAAAGAAGAGGCTTGTTAACCAAAAATGATAAGAGCAACTCTCTAATTTTGAATTCAACAAATAATATCAATAAGAAATGCAATTCAAAATCAAGGACTGAATTGTTTGTTAAATTGAATGAATTCATGTAATTGATGGTCCACAGGGATTTTTTTCAAAATGAATATAGTTATTAAGAAAGAAACAAAAGTTAATTTCAAGGTTATTGCATGAAAAATAGTCCTGGTAACAACAAGAGGAGCCTAATTAACATGAGGTGATTAGAAATTCTCATTAGTTAGGAATTCAACCAGTTAACATTTGTACGAAATGCAAACCATGATGAATGGCACCCTTGGCTGATGGATTTAAATAGATTTGGATTTTTATTGGTGTTTATACTTGTTTGAATCAATCAATTCATGTAAGTGATGGTCCACGGGCATTTTTTCCAAAATGAATATAGTTATTAAGAAAGAAGCAAATGTTAATTTCGAGGTTATTGCATGAAAAATAGTCCTGGTAACAACAAGAGAAGCCTAATTGACATGAGGTGATTAGAAAATTTCTCATTATTTAGGAATTAAACCAGTTAACATTTGTACGAAATGCAAACCATGATGAATGGCACCTTTGGCCTGTGGATTTAAATAGATTTGGAGTTTTTATTGGTGTTTATACTTGTTTGAATCAATTAATATACTAGGTTGTTTAGCAACATGTGTTATGCTTCATGATCAATGTATCAAAAAGTGTGTTTGGAATCAAAAGAAGAGGCTTGTTCACCAAAAATGATGGGAGCAACTCTCTAATTTTGAATTCAACAACTAATATCAATAAGAAATCCAATTCAAAATCAAGGACTGAATTGTTTGTTAAATTGAATGAATTCATATAATTGATAGTCCACGGGCATTTTTTTCAAAATGAATATAGTTATTAAGAAAGAAACAAATGTTAATTTCAAGGTTATTGAATGAAAAATAGTCCTGGTAACAACAAGACGAGCCTAATTAACTTGAGGTGATTAGAAATTCTCATTATTTAGGAATTGAACCAGTTAACATTTGTACGAAATGCAAACCATGATGAATGGCACTTTTCGCCCGTGGATTTAAATAGATTTCGATTTTTATTGGTGTTTATACTTGTTTGAATCAATCAATTTATGTAAGTGATGGTCCACGGTCATTTTTTCCAAAATGAATATAGTTATTAAGAAAGAAGCAAAAGTTAATTTCAAGGTTATTGCATGAAAAATAGTCCTAGTAACAACAAGAGAAGCCTAATTAACATAAGGTGATCAGAAATTTACATTATTTTGGAATTAAACCAGTTAACATTTGTACGAAACCTTGATGAATGACACCTTTGGCCGATGGATTTAAATTGATTTTGATTTTTATTGGTGTTTATACTTGTTTGAATCAATTAATATACTAGGTTGTTTAGCCACGTGTGTTATATTTCATGATCAATGTGTCAAACAGTGTGTTTGAAATGAAAAAAGGAAACCTGCTAAGTAGAAATGATGGGAGAAATTCTCTAATTTTGAATCCAACAAATAATATCAATAAGAAATGCAATTCAAAATCAAGAACTGAATTGTTTGTTAAATTGAATGAATTCATGTAATTGATGGTCCACGGGCATTTTTTTCAAAATGAATATAGTTATAAAGAAAGAAACAAATGTTAATTTCGAGGTTATTGCATGAAAAATAGTCATGGTAACAACAAGAGAAGCCTAATTGACATGAGGTGATTAGAAATTCTCATTATTTAGGAATTAAACCAGTTAACATTTGTACGAAATGCAAACCATGATGAATGGCACCTTTGGCCGATGGATTTAAATAGATTTGGATTTTTATTGGTGTTTATACTTGTTTGAATCAATTAATATACTAGGTTGTTTAGCCACATGCGTTATACTTCATGATCAACGTATGAAAAAGTGTGTTTGGAATCAAAAGAAGAGGCTTGCTAACGAAAAATGATGGGAGCAACTCTTTAATTTTAAATTCAACAAATAATATCAATAAGAAATGCAATTCAAAATTAAGGGCCGAATTGTATGTTAAATTGACTGAATTCATGTAATTGATGGTCCACAGGCATTTTTTTTATGATGAATATTGTTTTTAAGAAAGAAACAAATGTTAATTTGAAGGTTACTGTATGAAAAAATAGTCCTAGTAACAACAAGAGGAGCCTAATTAACATATGGTGATCAGAAATTTTCATTATTTTGGAAATTAACCAGTTAACATTTGTACGAAATGCAAACCCTGATGAATGGCACCTTTGGCCGATGGATTGAAATAGATTTTGATTTTTATTGGTGTTTATATACTTGTTTGAATCAATTAATATACTAGGTTGTTTCGCCACATGTGTTTATATTTCATGATCAATGTGTCAAACAGTGTGTTTGAAATCAAAAAAGGAAACCTGCTAAGTAGAAATGATGGGAGAAACTCTCTGACTTTGAATTCAACAAATGTTATTTAGAAAGAAACAAAAGCTAATTTCAAGGTTATTGCATGAAAAATAGTCTAGGTAACAACAAGAGGAGCCTAATTAACATAAGGTGATTAGAAATTCTCATTATTTAGGAATTAAACCAGTTAACATTTGTACGAAATGCAAACCATGATGAATGGCACCTTTGGCCGATGGATTTAAATAGATTTGGATTTTTATTGGTGTTTATACTTGTTTGAATCAATTAATATACTAGGTTGTTTAGCCACATGCGTTATACTTCATGATCAACGTATGAAAAAGTGTGTTTGGAATCAAAAGAAGAGGCTTGCTAACGAAAAATGATGGGAGCAACTCTTTAATTTTAAATTCAACAAATAATATCAATAAGAAATGCAATTCAAAATTAAGGGCCGAATTGTATGTTAAATTGACTGAATTCATGTAATTGATGGTCCACAGGCATTTTTTTTATGATGAATATTGTTTTTAAGAAAGAAACAAATGTTAATTTGAAGGTTACTGTATGAAAAATAGTCCTAGTAACAACAAGAGGAGCCTAATTAACATATGGTGATCAGAAATTTTCATTATTTTGGAAATTAACCAGTTAACATTTGTACGAAATGCAAACCCTGATGAATGGCACCTTTGGCCGATGGATTGAAATAGATTTTGATTTTTATTGGTGTTTATACTTGTTTGAATCAATTAATATACTAGGTTGTTTCGCCACATGTGTTATATTTCATGATCAATGTGTCAAACAGTGTGTTTGAAATCAAAAAAGGAAACCTGCTAAGTAGAAATGATGGGAGAAACTCTCTGACTTTGAATTCAACAAATGTTATTTAGAAAGAAACAAAAGCTAATTTCAAGGTTATTGCATGAAAAATAGTCTAGGTAACAACAAGAGGAGCCTAATTAACATAAGGTGATTAGAAATTCTCATTATTTAGGAATTAAACCAGTTAACATTTGTACGAAATGCAAACCATGATGAATGGCACCTTTGGCCGATGGATTTAAATAGATTTGGATTTTTATTGGTGTTTATACTTGTTTGAATCAATTAATATACTAGGTTGTTTAGCCACATGCGTTATACTTCATGATCAACGTATGAAAAAGTGTGTTTGGAATCAAAAGAAGAGGCTTGCTAACGAAAAATGATGGGAGCAACTCTTTAATTTTAAATTCAACAAATAATATCAATAAGAAATGCAATTCAAAATTAAGGGCCGAATTGTATGTTAAATTGACTGAATTCATGTAATTGATGGTCCACAGGCATTTTTTTTATGATGAATATTGTTTTTAAGAAAGAAACAAATGTTAATTTGAAGGTTACTGTATGAAAAATAGTCCTAGTAACAACAAGAGGAGCCTAATTAACATATGGTGATCAGAAATTTTCATTATTTTGGAAATTAACCAGTTAACATTTGTACGAAATGCAAACCCTGATGAATGGCACCTTTGGCCGATGGATTGAAATAGATTTTGATTTTTATTGGTGTTTATACTTGTTTGAATCAATTAATATACTAGGTTGTTTCGCCACATGTGTTATATTTCATGATCAATGTGTCAAACAGTGTGTTTGAAATCAAAAAAGGAAACCTGCTAAGTAGAAATGATGGGAGAAACTCTCTGACTTTGAATTCAACAAATGTTATTTAGAAAGAAACAAAAGCTAATTTCAAGGTTATTGCATGAAAAATAGTCTAGGTAACAACAAGAGGAGCCTAATTAACATAAGGTGATTAGAAATTCTCATTATTTAGGAATTAAACCAGTTAACATTTGTACGAAATGCAAACCATGATGAATGGCACCTTTGGCCGATGGATTTAAATAGATTTGGATTTTTATTGGTGTTTATACTTGTTTGAAACAATCAATTCATGTAAGTGATGGTCGACGGGCATTTTTTCCAAAATGAATATAGTTATTAAGAAAGAAAAGAAGCAAAAGTTAATTTCAAGTTTATTGCATGAAAAATAGTCATTGTAACAACAAGAGGAGCCTAATTAACATGAGGTGATCAGAAATTTTCATTATTTAGGAATTGAACCAGTTAACATTTGTACAAAATGCAAACCCTCATGAATGGCACCTTTGGCCGATGGATTTAAATTGATTTTGATTTTTATTGGTGTTTATACTTGTTTGAATCAATTAATATACTAGGTTGTTTAGCCACATGTGTTATATTTCATGATCAATGTGTCAAACAGTGTGTTTGAAATCAAAAAAGGAAACTTCCTAAGTAGAAATGATGGGAGAAACTCTCTGATTTTGAATCCAACAAATAATATCAATAAGAAATGCAATTCAAAATCAAGGACTGAATTGTTTGTTAAATTGAATGAATTCATGTAATTGATGGTCCACGGCATTTTTTTCAAAATGAATATAGTTATTAAGAAAGAAACAAATGTTAATTTCGAGGTTATTGCATGAAAAATAGTCCTAGTAACAACAAGAGGAGCCTAATTAACATGAGGTGATTAGAAATTCTCATTATTTAGGAATTCAACCATTTAACATTTGCACGAAATGCAAACCATGATGAATGGCACCTTTGGCTGATGGATTTAAATAGATTTGGATTTTTATTTGTGTTTATAGTTGTTTGAAATCAAATAATATGCTAGGTTGTTTAGCCACATGCATTACACTTCAAGATCAATGTATCAAAAAGTGTGTTTGGAATCAAAAGAAGAGGCTTGTTAACCAAAAATGATAAGAGCAACTCTCTAATTTTGAATTCAACAAATAATATCAATAAGAAATGCAATTCAAAATCAAGGACTGAATTGTTTGTTAAATTGAATGAATTCATGTAATTGATGGTCCACAGGGATTTTTTTCAAAAAGAATATAGTTATTAAAAAAACAAAAGTTAATTTCAAGTTTATTGCATGAAAAATAGTCCTGGTAACAACAAGAGGAGCCTAATTAACATGAGGTGATTAGAAATTCTCATTATTTAGGAATTAAACCAGTTAACATTTGTACAAAATGAAAACCCAGAATAATGGCACCTTTGGACGATGGATTTAAATAGATTTGGATTTTTATTAGTGTTTATATTTATTTGAATCAATTAATATACTAGGTTGTTTAGCCACATGTGTTATATTTCATGATCAATGTGTCAAACAGTGTGTTTGAAATCAAAAGAGGAAACTTGCTAACTAGAAATGATGGGAGAAACTCTCTGATTTTGAATTCATCAAATAATATCAATAAGAAATGCAATTCAAAATCAAGGACTGAATTGTTTGTTAAATTGAATGAATTCATGTAATTGATGGTCAACGAGCATTTTTTTCAAAATGAATATATTTATTAAGAAAGAAACAAATGTTAATTTCAAGGTCATTTCATGAAAAATGGTCTTGGTAACAACAAGAGGAGACTAATTAACATAAGGTGATTAGAAATCCTCATTATTTAGGAATTAAACCAGTTAACATTTGTACGAAATGCAAACCATGATGAATGGCAACATTGGCCGATGGATTTAAATAGATTTGGACTTTTATTAGTGTTTATACTTGTTTGCATCAATTAATATACTAGGTTGTTTAGCCACATGTGTTATACTTCATGCGCAATGAATCAAAAAGTGTGTTTGGAATCAAAAGAAGAGGCTTGTTAACCAAAAATGATGGGAGCAACTCTTTAATTTTGAATTCAACAAATAATATCAATAAGAAATGCAATTCAAAATCAAGGACTGAATTGTATGTTAAATTGAATGAATTCATATAATTGATGGTCCATGGGCTTTTTTTTCAAAATTAATATAGTTATTAAAAAAGAAACAAAAGTTAATTTCAAGGTTATTGCATGAAAAATAGTCCTGGTAACAATAAGAGGAGCCTAACTAACATGAGGTGATTAGAAATTCTCATTATTTAGGAATTAAACCAGTTAACATTTGTACGAAATGCAAACCATGATGAATGGCACCTTTGGCCTGTGGATTTAAATAGATTTGGAGTTTTATTGGTGTTTATACTTGTTTGAATCAATTAATATACTAGGTTGTTTAGCAACATGTGTTATGCTTCATGATCAATGTATCAAAAAGTGTGTTTGGAATCAAAAGAAGAGGCTTGTTCACCAAAAATGATGGGAGCAACTCTCTAATTTTGAATTCAACAAATAATATCAATAAGAAATGCAATTCAAAATCAAGGACTAAATTGTTTGTTAAATTGAATGAATTCATGTAATTGATGGTCCACGGGCATTTTTTTCAAAATGAATATAATTATTAAGAAAGAAACAAATGTTAATTTCAAGGTTATTGCATGCAAAATACTCCTGGTAACAACAGGAGGAGTCTAATTAAAATGAGGAGATTAGAAATTCTCATTATTTAGGAATTAAACCAGTTAACATTTGTACGAAATGCAAACCCAGAATAATGGCTCCTTTGGCCGATGGATTTAAATAGATTTGGATTTTTGTTAGTGTTTATATTTGTTTGAATCAATTAATATACTAGGTTGTTTAGCCACATGTGTTATATTTCATGATCAATGTGTCAAACAGTGTGTTTGAAATCAAAAGAGGAAACGTGCTAACTAGAAATGATGGGAGAAACTCTCTGATTTTGAATTCATCAAATAATATCAATAAGAAATGCAATTCAAAATCAAGGACTGAATTGTTTGTTAAATTGAATGAATTCATGTAATTGATGGTCCACGGGCATTTTTGTCAAAATGAATATAGTTATTAAAAAAGAAACAAAAGTTAATTTCAACGTTATTGCATGAAAAATAGTCCTGGTAACAACAAGAGGAGCCTAATTAACATGAGGTGATTAGAAATTCTCATTAATTAGGAATTAAACCAGTTAACATTTGTATGAAATGCAAACCATCATGAATGACACCTTTGGCCGACGTATTTAAATAGATTTGGATTTTTATTGGTGTTTATACTTGTTTGAATCAATTAATATACTAGGTTCTTTAGCCACATGTATTATATTTCATGATCAATGTGTCAAACAGTGTGTTTGCAATCAAAAGAGGAAACTTGCTAAATAGAAATGATGGCATAAACTCTCTGATTTTGAATTCAACAAATAATATCAATAAGAAATACAATTCAAAATTAAGGACTGAATTGTTTGTTAAATTGAATGAATTCATGTAATTGATGGTCCACGGGCATTTTTTTCAAAATGAATATAGTTATTAAGAAAGAAATAAAAGCTAATTTCAAGGTTATTGCATGAAAAATAGTCCTGGTAACAACAAGAGGAGCCTAATTAACATGAGGTGATTAGAAATTCTCATTATTTAGGAATTAAACCAGTTAACATTTGTACAAAATGCAAACCCTGATGAATGGCACCTTTTGCCGATGGATTTAAATTGATTTTGATTTTTATTGGTGTTTATACTTGTTTGAATCAATTAATATACTAGGTTGTTTAGCCACATGTGTTATATTTCATGATCAATGTGTCAAACAGTGTGTTTGAAATCAAAAAAGGAAACTTCCTAAGTAGAAATGATGGGAGAAACTCTCTGATTTTGAATCCAACAAATAATATCAATAAGAAATGCAATTCAAAATCAAGGACTGAATTGTTTGTTAAATTGAATGAATTCATGTAATTGATGGTCCACGGCATTTTTTTCAAAATGAATATAGTTATTAAGAAAGAAAAACAAATGTTAATTTCGAGGTTATTGCATGAAAAAATAGTCCTAGTAACAACAAGAGGAGCCTAATTAACATGAGGTGATTAGAAATTCTCATTATTTAGGAATTCAACCATTTAACATTTGCACGAAATGCAAACCATGATGAATGGCACCTTTGGCTGATGGATTTAAATAGATTTGGATTTTTATTTGTGTTTATAGTTGTTTGAAATCAAATAATATGCTAGGTTGTTTAGCCACATGCATTACACTTCAAGATCAATGTATCAAAAAGTGTGTTTGGAATCAAAAGAAGAGGCTTGTTAACCAAAAAATGATAAGAGCAACTCTCTAATTTTGAATTCAACAAATAATATCAATAAGAAATGCAATTCAAAATCAAGGACTGAATTGTTTGTTAAATTGAATGAATTCATGTAATTGATGGTCCACAGGGATTTTTTTCAAAATGAATATAGTTATTAAGAAAGAAACAAAAGTTAATTTCAAGGTTATTGCATGAAAAATAGTCCTGGTAACAACAAGAGGAGCCTAATTAACATGAGGTGATTAGAAATTCTCATTAGTTAGGAATTCAACCAGTTAACATTTGTACGAAATGCAAACCATGATGAATGGCACCCTTGGCTGATGGATTTAAATAGATTTGGATTTTTATTGGTGTTTATACTTGTTTGAATCAATCAATTCATGTAAGTGATGGTCCACGGGCATTTTTTCCAAAATGAATATAGTTATTAAGAAAGAAGCAAATGTTAATTTCGAGGTTATTGCATGAAAAATAGTCCTGGTAACAACAAGAGAAGCCTAATTGACATGAGGTGATTAGAAATTCTCATTATTTAGGAATTAAACCAGTTAACATTTGTACGAAATGCAAACCATGATGAATGGCACCTTTGGCCTGTGGATTTAAATAGATTTGGAGTTTTATTGGTGTTTATACTTGTTTGAATCAATTAATATACTAGGTTGTTTAGCAACATGTGTTATGCTTCATGATCAATGTATCAAAAAGTGTGTTTGGAATCAAAAGAAGAGGCTTGTTCACCAAAAATGATGGGAGCAACTCTCTAATTTTGAATTCAACAACTAATATCAATAAGAAATCCAATTCAAAATCAAGGACTGAATTGTTTGTTAAATTGAATGAATTCATATAATTGATAGTCCACGGGCATTTTTTTCAAAATGAATATAGTTATTAAGAAAGAAACAAATGTTAATTTCAAGGTTATTGAATGAAAAATAGTCCTGGTAACAACAAGACGAGCCTAATTAACTTGAGGTGATTAGAAATTCTCATTATTTAGGAATTGAACCAGTTAACATTTGTACGAAATGCAAACCATGATGAATGGCACTTTTCGCCCGTGGATTTAAATAGATTTCGATTTTTATTGGTGTTTTATACTTGTTTGAATCAATCAATTTATGTAAGTGATGGTCCACGGTCATTTTTTCCAAAATGAATATAGTTATTAAGAAAGAAGCAAAAGTTAATTTCAAGGTTATTGCATGAAAAATAGTCCTAGTAACAACAAGAGAAGCCTAATTAACATAAGGTGATCAGAAATTTACATTATTTTGGAATTAAACCAGTTAACATTTGTACGAAACCTTGATGAATGACACCTTTGGCCGATGGATTTAAATTGATTTTGATTTTTATTGGTGTTTATACTTGTTTGAATCAATTAATATACTAGGTTGTTTAGCCACGTGTGTTATATTTCATGATCAATGTGTCAAACAGTGTGTTTGAAATGAAAAAAGGAAACCTGCTAAGTAGAAATGATGGGAGAAATTCTCTAATTTTGAATCCAACAAATAATATCAATAAGAAATGCAATTCAAAATCAAGAACTGAATTGTTTGTTAAATTGAATGAATTCATGTAATTGATGGTCCACGGGCATTTTTTTTCAAAATGAATATAGTTATAAAAGAAAGAAACAAATGTTAATTTCGAGGTTATTGCATGAAAAAATAGTCATGGTAACAACAAGAGAAGCCTAATTGACATGAGGTGATTAGAAATTCTCATTATTTAGGAATTAAACCAGTTAACATTTGTACGAAATGCAAACCATGATGAATGGCACCTTTGGCCGATGGATTTAAATAGATTTGGATTTTTATTGGTGTTTATACTTGTTTGAATCAATTAATATACTAGGTTGTTTAGCCACATGCGTTATACTTCATGATCAACGTATGAAAAAGTGTGTTTGGAATCAAAAGAAGAGGCTTGCTAACGAAAAATGATGGGAGCAACTCTTTAATTTTAAATTCAACAAATAATATCAATAAGAAATGCAATTCAAAATTAAGGGCCGAATTGTATGTTAAATTGACTGAATTCATGTAATTGATGGTCCACAGGCATTTTTTTTATGATGAATATTGTTTTTAAGAAAGAAACAAATGTTAATTTGAAGGTTACTGTATGAAAAATAGTCCTAGTAACAACAAGAGGAGCCTAATTAACATATGGTGATCAGAAATTTTCATTATTTTGGAAATTAACCAGTTAACATTTGTACGAAATGCAAACCCTGATGAATGGCACCTTTGGCCGATGGATTGAAATAGATTTTGATTTTTATTGGTGTTTATACTTGTTTGAATCAATTAATATACTAGGTTGTTTCGCCACATGTGTTATATTTCATGATCAATGTGTCAAACAGTGTGTTTGAAATCAAAAAAGGAAACCTGCTAAGTAGAAATGATGGGAGAAACTCTCTGACTTTGAATTCAACAAATGTTATTTAGAAAGAAACAAAAGCTAATTTCAAGGTTATTGCATGAAAAAATAGTCTAGGTAACAACAAGAGGAGCCTAATTAACATAAGGTGATTAGAAATTCTCATTATTTAGGAATTAAACCAGTTAACATTTGTACGAAATGCAAAACCCATGATGAATGGCACCTTTGGCCGATGGATTTAAATAGATTTGGATTTTTATTGGTGTTTATACTTGTTTGAATCAATTAATATACTAGGTTGTTTAGCCACATGCGTTATACTTCATGATCAACGTATGAAAAAGTGTGTTTGGAATCAAAAGAAGAGGCTTGCTAACGAAAAATGATGGGAGCAACTCTTTAATTTTAAATTCAACAAATAATATCAATAAGAAATGCAATTCAAAATTAAGGGCCGAATTGTATGTTAAATTGACTGAATTCATGTAATTGATGGTCCACAGGCATTTTTTTTATGATGAATATTGTTTTTAAGAAAGAAACAAATGTTAATTTGAAGGTTACTGTATGAAAAATAGTCCTAGTAACAACAAGAGGAGCCTAATTAACATATGGTGATCAGAAATTTTCATTATTTTGGAAATTAACCAGTTAACATTTGTACGAAATGCAAACCCTGATGAATGGCACCTTTGGCCGATGGATTGAAATAGATTTTGATTTTTATTGGTGTTTATACTTGTTTGAATCAATTAATATACTAGGTTGTTTCGCCACATGTGTTTATATTTCATGATCAATGTGTCAAACAGTGTGTTTGAAATCAAAAAAGGAAACCTGCTAAGTAGAAATGATGGGAGAAACTCTCTGACTTTGAATTCAACAAATGTTATTTAGAAAGAAACAAAAGCTAATTTCAAGGTTATTGCATGAAAAATAGTCTAGGTAACAACAAGAGGAGCCTAATTAACATAAGGTGATTAGAAATTCTCATTATTTAGGAATTAAACCAGTTAACATTTGTACGAAATGCAAACCATGATGAATGGCACCTTTGGCCGATGGATTTAAATAGATTTGGATTTTTTATTGGTGTTTTTATACTTGTTTGAAACAATCAATTCATGTAAGTGATGGTCGACGGGCATTTTTTCCAAAATGAATATAGTTATTAAGAAAGAAAAGAAGCAAAAGTTAATTTCAAGTTTATTGCATGAAAAATATAGTCATTGTAACAACAAGAGGAGCCTAATTAACATGAGGTGATCAGAAATTTTCATTATTTAGGAATTGAACCAGTTAACATTTGTACAAAATGCAAACCCTCATGAATGGCACCTTTGGCCGATGGATTTAAATTGATTTTGATTTTTTATTGGTGTTTATACTTGTTTGAATCAATTAATATACTAGGTTGTTTAGCCACATGTGTTATATTTCATGATCAATGTGTCAAACAGTGTGTTTGAAATCAAAAAAGGAAACTTCCTAAGTAGAAATGATGGGAGAAACTCTCTGATTTTGAATCCAACAAATAATATCAATAAGAAATGCAATTCAAAATCAAGGACTGAATTGTTTGTTAAATTGAATGAATTCATGTAATTGATGGTCCACGGCATTTTTTTCAAAATGAATATAGTTATTAAGAAAGAAACAAATGTTAATTTCGAGGTTATTGCATGAAAAATAGTCCTAGTAACAACAAGAGAAGCCTAATTAACATGTGGTGATTAGAAATTCTCATTATTTAGGAATTAATCTAGTTAACATTTGTACGAAATGCAAACCATGATGAATGGCACCTTTGGCCTGTGGATTTAAATAGATTTGGATTTTTATTGGTGTTTATACTTGTTTGAATCAATTAATATACTAGGTTGTTTAGCAACATGTGTTATGCTTCATGATCAATGTATCAAAAAGTGTGTTTGGAATCAAAAGAAGAGGCTTGTTCACCAAAAATGATGGGAGCAACTCTCTAATTTTGAATTCAACAAATAATATCAATAAGAAATGCAATTCAAAATCAAGGACTGAATTGTTTGTTAAATTGAATGAATTCATGTAATTGATGGTCCATACGGATTTTTTTCAAAATGAATATAGTTATTAAGAAAGAAACAAAAGTTAATTTCAAGGTTATTGCATGAAAAATAGTCCTGGTAACAACAAGAGGAGCGTAATTAACATGAGGTGATTAGAAATTCTCCTTATTTAGGAATTCAACCATTTAACATTTGCACGAAATGCAAACCATGATGAATGGCACCTTTGGCTGATGGATTTAAATAGATTTGGATTTTTATTTGTGTTTATAGTTGTTTGAAATCAATTAATATACTAGGTTGTTTAGCCACATGCATTACACTTCAAGATCAATGTATCAAAAAGTGTGTTTGGAATCAAAAGAAGAGGCTTGTTAACCAAAAATGATGGGAGAAACTCTTTAATTTTGAATTCAACAAATAATATCGATAAGAAATCCAATTCAAAATCAAGGACTGAATTGTTTGTTAAATTGAATGAATTCATGTAATTGATGGTCCACGAGCATTTTTTTCAAAATAAATATAGTTATTAAGAAATAAATAAAAGTTAATTTCAATGTTATTGCATGAAAAATAGTTCTGGTAACAACAAGAGAAGCGTAATTAATATGAGGTGATTAGAAATTCTCATTATTTAGCAATTAAACCAGTTAACATTTGTACGAAATGCAGACCATGATGAATGGCACCTTTGGCCCGATGGATTTAAATAGATTTGGATTTTTATTGGTGTTTATACTTGTTTGAATCAATCAATTCATGTAAGTGATGGTCCACGGGCATTTTTTCCAAAATGAATATAGTTATTAAGAAAGAAGCAAAATTTAATTTCAAGGTTATTGCATGAAAAATAGTCCTGGTATCAACAAGAAGAGTCTAATTAACATGAGGTGATCAGAAATTTTCATTATTTTGGAATTAAACCAGTTAACATTTGTACGAAATGCCAACCAAGATGAATGGCACCTTTGGCCGATGGATTTAAATAGATTTGGATTTTTATTGGTGTTTATACTTGTTTGAATCAATTAATATACTAGGTTGTTTAGCCACATGTGTTATACTTCATGATCAACGTATGAAAAAGTGTGTTTGGAATCAAAAGAAGAGGCTTGTTAACGAAAAATGATGGGAGCAACTCTTTAATTTTAAATTCAACAAATAATATCAATAAGAAATGCAATTCAAAATTCTGGACCGAATTATATGTTAAATTGACTGAATTCATGTAATTGATGGTCCATAGGCATTTTTTTTATGATGAATATTGTTTTTAAGAAAGAAACAAATGTTAATTTGAAGGTTACAGTATGAAAAATAGTCCTGGTAACAACAAGAGTAGCCTAATTAACATATGGTGATCAGAAATTTTCATTATTTTGGAATTAAACCAGTTAACATTTGTACGAAATGCAAACCATGATGAATGGCACCTTTGGCCGATGGATTTAAATAGATTTTGATTTTTATTGGTGTTTATACTTGTTTGAATCAATTAATATACTAGGTTGTTTCGCCACATGTGTTATATTTCATGATCAATATGTCAAACAATGTGTTTGAAATCAAAAAAGGAAACCTGCTAAGTAGAAATGATGGGAGAAACTCTCTGACTTTGAATTCAACAAATGTTATTTAGAAAGAAACAAAAGTTAATTTCAAGGTTATTGCATGAAAAATAGTCCAGGTAACAACAAGAGGAGCCTAATTAACATAAGGTGATTAGAAATTCTCATTATTTAGGAATTAAACCAGTTAACATTTGTACGAAATGCAAACCATGATGAATGACACCTTTGGCCAATGGATTTAAATAGATTTGGATTTTTATTGGTGTTTATACTTGTTTGAATCAATCAATTCATGTAAGTGATGGTCGATGGGCATTTTTTCCAAAATGAATATAGTTATTAAGAAAGAAGCAAAAGTTAATTTCAAGTTTATTGCATGAAAAATAGTCCTGGTAACAACAAGAGGAGCCTAATTAACATGAGGTGATCAGAAATTTTCATTATTTAGGAATTGAACCAGTTAACATTTGTACAAAATGCAAACCCTCATGAATGGCACCTTTGGCCGATGGATTTAAATTGATTTTGATTTTTATTGGTATTTATACTTGTTTCAATCAATTAATATACAAGGTTGTTTAGCCACATGTGTTATATTTCAAGATCAATGTGTCAAACAGTGTGTTTGAAATCAAAAAAGGAAACTTGCTAAGTTGAAATGATGGGAGAAACTCTTTGATTTTGAATCCAACAAATAATATCAATAAGAAATGCAATTCAAAATCAAGGACTGAATTGTTTGTTAAATTGAATGAATTCATGTAATTGATGGTCCACAGCATTTTTTTCAAAATGAATATAGTTATTAAGAAAGAAACAAATGTTAATTTCGAGGTTATTGCATGAAAAATAGTCCTGGTAACAACAAGAGAAGCCTAATTAACATGTGGTGATTAGAAATTCTCATTATTTAGGAATTAAACTAGTTAACATTTGTACGAAATGCAAACCATGATTAATGGCACCTTTGGCCCATGGATTTAAATAGATTTGGATTTTTATTAGTGTTTATACTTGTTTGAATCAATTAATATACTAGGTTGTTTAGCAACATGTGTTATACTTCATGATCAATGTATCAAAAAGTGTGTTTGGAATCAAAAGAAGAGGCTTGTTCACGAAAAATGATGGGAGCAACTCTCTAATTTTGAATTCAACAACTAATATCAATAAGAAATCCAATTCAAAATCAAGGACTGAATTGTTTGTTAAATTGAATGAATTCATATAATTGATAGTCCACGAGCATTTTTTTCAAAATGAATATAGTTATTAAGAAAGAAAAAAATGTTATTTTCAAGGTTATTGAATGAAAAATAGTCCTGGTAACAACAAGAGGAGCCTAATTAACTTGAGGTGATTAGAAATTCTCATTATTTAGGAATTGAACCAGTTAACATTTGTACGAAATGCAAACCATGATGAATGGCACTTTTCGCCGATGGATTTAAATAGATTTGGATTTTTATTGGTGTTTATACTTGTGTGAATCAATTAATATACTAGGTTGTTTAGCCACATGTGTTATATTTCATGATTAATGTATCAAATAGTGTGTTTGGAATCAAAAGAAGAGGCTTGTTAACCAAAAATGATGGGAGTAACTCTCTAATTTTGAATTCAACAAATAATATCAATAAGAAATGCAATTCAAAATCAAGGACTGAATTGTTTGTTAAATTGAATGAATTCATGTAATTGATGGTCCACAGGGATTTTTTTTCAAAATGAATATAGTTATTAAGAAAGAAACAAAAGTTAATTTCAAGGTTATTGCATGAAAAATAGTCCTGGTAACAACAAGAGGAGCCTAATTAACATGAGGTGATTAGAAATTCTCATTATTTAGGAATTCAACCATTTAACATTTGTACGAAATGCAAACCATGATGAATGGCACCTTTGGCTGATGGATTTAAATAGATTTGGATTTTTATTTGTGTTTATACTTGTTTGAATCAATTAATATACTAGGTTGTTTAGCCACATGCGTTACACTTCATGATCAATGTATCAAAAAGTGTGTTTGGAGTCAAAAGAAGAGGCTTGTTAACCAAAAATGATGGGAGCAACTCTTTAATTTTGAATTCAACAAATAATATCGATAAGAAATCCAATTCAAAATCAAGGACTGAATTGTTTGTTAAATTGAATGAATTCATGTAATTGATGTTCCACGGGCATTTTTTTCAAAATAAATATAGTTATTAAGAAATAAATAAATGTTAATTTCAATGTTATTGCATGAAAAATAGTTCTGGTAACAACAAGAGAAGCGTAATTAATATGAGGTGATAGAGAAATTCTCATTATTTAGCAATTAAACCAGTTAACATTTGTACGAAATGCAGAACATGATGAATGGCACCTTTGGCCCGATGGATTTAAATAGATTTGGATTTTTATTGGTGTTTATACTTGTTTGAATCAATCAATTCATGTAAGTGATGGTCCACGGGCATTTTTTCCAAAATGAATATAGTTATTAAGAAAGAAGCAAAAGTTAATTTCAAGGTTATTGCATGAAAAATAGTCCTGGTAACAACGAGAAGAGCCTAATTAACATTAGGTGATCAGAAATTTTCATTATTTTGGAATTAAACCAGTTAACATTTGTACGAAATGCAAACCCTGATGAATGGCACCTTTGGCCGATGGATTTAAATTGATTTTGATTTTTATTGGTGTTTATACTTGTTTGAATCAATTAATATACTAGGTTGTTTAGCCATATGTGTTATATTTCATGATTAATGTGTCAAACAGTGTGTTTGAAATCAAAAAAGGAAACCTGCCAAGCAGAAATGATGGGAGAAACTCTCTGATTTTGAATTCAACAAATAATATCAATAAGAAATGCAATTCAAAAATCAAGGACTGAATTGTTTGTTAAATTGAATGAATTCATGTAATTGATGGTCCACGGGCATTTTTTTTCAAAATGAATATAGTTATTAAGAAAGAAACAAAAGTTAATTTCAAGGTTATTGCATGAAAAATCGTCCTGGTAACAACAAGAGGAGCCTAATTAACATGAGGTGATTAGAAATTCTCATTATTTAGGAATTAAACTAGTTAACATTTGTACGAAATGCAAACCATGATGAATGGCACCTTTGGCCCATGGATTTAAATAGATTTGGATTTTTATTGGTGTTTATACTTGTTTGAATCAATTAATATACTAGGTTGTTTAGCAACATGTGTTATACTTCATGATCAATGTATCAAAAAGTGTGTTTGGAATCAAAAGAAGAGGCTTCTTCACCAAAAATGATGGGAGCAACTCTCTAAATTGAATTCAACAAATAATATCAAGAAGAAATCCAATTAAAAATCAAGGACTGAATTGTTTGTTAAATTCAATGAATTCATATAATTGATAGTCCACGGGCATTTTTTTTCAAAATGAATATAGTTATTAAGAAAGAAACAAATGTTAATTTCAAGGTTATTGAAAGGAAAATAGTCCTGGTAACAACAAGAGGAGCCTAATTAACTTGAGGTGATTAGAAATTCTCATTATTTACGAATTAAACCAGTTAACATTTGTACGAAATGCAAACCATGATGAATGGCACCTTTGGCCCATGGATTTAAATAGATTTGGATTTTTATTGGTGTTTATACTTGTTTTAATCAATTAATATACTAGGTTGTTTAGCAACATGTGTTATACTTCATGATCAATGTATCAAAAAGTGTGTTTGGAATCAAAAGAAGAGGCTTGTTCACCAAAAGTGATGGGAGCAACTCTCTAATTTGAATTCAACAAATAATATCAATAAGAAATCCAATTAAAAATCAAGGACTGAATTGTTTGTTAAATTCAATGAATTCATATAATTGATAGTCAACGGGCATTTTTTTTTCAAAATGAATATAGTTATTAAGAAAGAAACAAATGTTAATTTCAAGGTTATTGAATGAAAAATAGTCCTGGTAACAACAAGAGGAGCCTAATCAACTTGAGGTGATTAGAAATTCTCATTATTTAGGAATTAAACCAGTTAACATTTGTACGAAATGCAAACCATGATGAATGGCACTTTTCGTCGATGGGTTTAAATAGATTTGGATTTTTATTGGTGTTTATACTTGTTTGAATCAATTAATATACTAGGTTGTTTAGCCACATGTGTTATATTTCATGATTAATGTATCAAATAGTGTGTGTGGAATCTAAAGAAGAGGCTTGTTAACCAAAAATGATGGGAGTAACTCTCTAATTTTGAATTCAACAAATAATATCAATAAGAAATGCAATTCAAAATCAAGGACTGAATTGTTTGTTAAATTGAATGAATTCATGTAATTGATGGTCCACAGGGATTTTTTGCAAAATGAATATAGTTATTAAGAAAGAAACAAAAGTTAATTTCAAGGTTATTGCATGAAAAATAGTCCTGGTAACAACAAGAGGAGCCTAATTAACATGAGGTGATTAGAAATTCTCATTATTTAGGAATTCAACCATTTAACATTTGTGCGAAATGCAAACCATGATGAATGGCACCTTTGGCTGATGGATTTAAATAGATTTGGATTTTTATTGGTGTTTATACTTGTTTGAATCAATTAATATACTAGGTTGTTTAGCCACATGCGTTACACTTCATGATCAATGTATCAAAAAGTGTGTTTGGAATCAAAAGAAGAGGCTTGTTAACCAAAAATGATGGGAGCAACTCTTTAATTTTGAATTCAACGAATAATATCGATAAGAAATCCAATTCAAAATCAAGGACTGAATTGTTTGTTAAATTGAATGAATTCATGTAATTGATGTTCCACGGGCATTTTTTTCAAAATAAATATAGTTATTAAGAAATAAATAAATGTTAATTTCAATGTTATTGCATGAAAAATAGTTCTGGTAACAACAAGAGAAGCGTAATTAATATGAGGTGATTAGAAATTCTCATTATTTAGCAATTAAACCAGTTAACATTTGTACGAAATGCAGACCATGATGAATGGCACCTTTGGCCCGATGGATTTAAATAGATTTGGATTTTTATTGGTGTTTATACTTGTTTGAATCAATCAATTCATGTAAGTGATGGTCCACGGGTATTTTTTTTTCCAAAATGAATATAGTTATTATTAAGAAAGAAGCAAAAAAGTTAATTTCAAGGTTAGTGCATGAAAAATAGTCTTGGTAACAACAAGAAGAGCCTAATTAACATGAGGTAATCAGAAATTTTCATTATTTTGGAATTAAACCAGCTAACATTAGTACGAAATGCAAACCCTGATGAATGGCACCTTTGGCCGATGGATTTAAATTGATTTTGATTTTTATTGGTGTTTATACTTGTTTGAATCCATTCATATACTAGGTTGTTTAGCCATATGTGTTATATTTCATGATCAATGTGTCAAACAGTGTGTTTGAAATCAAAAAAGGAAACCTGCTAAGCAGAAATGATGGGAGAAACTCTCTGATTTTGAATTCAACAAATAATATCAATAAGAAATGCAATTCAAAATCAAGGACTGAATTGTTTGTTAAATTGAATGAATTCATGTAATTGATGGTCCACGGGCATTTTTTTCAAAATGATTACAGTTATTAAGAAAGAAACAAAAGTTAATCTCAAGGTTATTGCAAGAAAAATATTCCTAGTAACAACAAAGAGGAGCCTAATTAAACTTGAGGTGATTAGAAATTCTCATTATTTAGGAATTAAACCAGTTAACATTTGTACGAAATGCAAACCATGATGAATGGCACTTTTCGCCGATGGATTTAAATAGATTTGGATTGTTATTGGTGCTTATACTTGTTTGAATCAATTAATATACTAGGTTGTTTAGCCACATGTGTTATATTTCATGATTAATTTATCAAATAGTGTGTTTGGAATCAAAAGAAGAGGCTTGTTAACCAAAAATGATGGGAGCAACTCTCTAATTTTGAATTCAACAAATAATATCAATAAGAAATGCAATTCAAAATCAAGGACTGAATTGTTTGTTAAATTGAATGAATTCATGTAATTGATGGTCCACAGGGCTTTTTTTCAAAATGAATATAGTTATTAAGAAAGAAACAAAAGTTAATTTCAAGGTTATTGCATGAAAAATAGTCCTGGTAACAACAAGAGGAGCCTAATTAACATGAGGTGATTAGAAATTCTCATTATATAGGAATTCAACCAGTTAACATTTGTACGAGATGCAAACCATGATGAATCGCACCTTTGGCTGATGGATTTAAATAGATTTGGATTTTTATTGGTGTTTATACTTGTTTGAATCAATTAATATACTAGGTTGTTTAGCCACATGCGTTACACTTCATGATCAATGTATCAAAAAGTGTTTTTGGAATCAAAAGAAGAGGCTTGTTAACCAAAAATGATGGGAGCAACTCTCTTTAATTTTGAATTCAACAAATAATATCGATAAGAAAATCAATTCAAAATCAAGGACTGAAATTGTTTGTTAAATTGAATGAATTCATGTAATTGATGGTCCACGGGCATTATTTTTTCAAAATGAATATAGTTATTAAGAAAGAAAATAAAAGTTAATTTCAATGTTATTGCATGAAAAATAGTTTTGGTAACAACAAGAGAAGCGTAATTAATATGAGGTGATTAGAAATTCTCATTATTTAGCAATTAAACCAGTTAAACATTTGTACGAAATGCAGACCATGATGAATGGCACCTTTTGGCCCGATGGATTTAAATAGAGTTGTATTTTTTATTGGTGTTTTATACTTGTTTGAATCAATCAATTCATGTAAGTGATGGTCCACGGGCATTTTTTCCAAAATGAATATAGTTATTAAGAAAGAAGCAAAATTTAATTTCAAGGTTATTGCATGAAAAATAGTCCTGGTATCAAACAAGAAGAGCCTAATTAACATGAGGTGATCAGAAATTTTCATTATTTTGGAATTAAACCAGTTAACATTTGTACGAAATGCAAACCCTGATGAATGGCACCTTTGGCCGATGGATCTAAATTGATTTTGATTTTTAATTGGTGTTTATACTTGTTTGAATCAATTAATATACTAGGTTGTTTAGCCATATGTGTTATATTTCATGATCAATGTGTCAAACAGTGTGTTTGAAAATCAAAAAAGGAAACTTGCTAACTAGAAATGATGGGAGAAATTCTCTCTATTTTGAATCCATGAAATAATATCAATAAGAAATCCAATTCAAAATCAAGGACTGAATTGTTTGTTAAATTGAATGAATTCATGTAATTGATGGTCCACGGGCATTTTTTTGTCAAAATAAATATAGTTATTAAGAAATAAATAAAAGTTAATTTCAATGTTATTGAATGAAAAATAGTTCTGGTAACAACAAGAGAAGCGTAATTAATATGAGGTGATTAGAAATTCTCATTATTTAGCAATTAAACCAGTTAACATTTGTACGAAATGCAGACCATGATGAATGGCACCTTTTGGCCCGATGGATTTTCAATAGATTTGGATTTTTATTGGTGTTTATACTTGTTTGAATCAATCAATTCATGTAAGTGATGGTCGATGGGCATTTTTTCCAAAATGAATATAGTTATTAAGAAAGAAGCAAAAGTTAATTTCAAGTTTATTGCATGAAAAATAGTCCTGGTAACAACAAGAGGAGCCTAATTAACATGAGGTGATCAGAAATTTTTCATTATTTAGGAATTGAACCAGTTAACATTTGTACAAAATGCAAACCCTCATGAATGGCACCTTTTGGCCGATGGATTTAAATTGATTTTGATTTTTATTGGTATTTATACTTGTTTTCAAATCAATTAATATACAAGGTTGTTTAGGCCACATGTGTTATATTTCAAGATCAATGTGTCAAACAGTGTGTTTGAAAATCAAAAAAAGGAAACTTGCTAAGTTCAAATGATGGGAGAAACTCTTTGATTTTGAATTCCAACAAATAATATCAATAAGAAATGCAATTCAAAATCAAGGACTGAATTGTTTGTTAAAATTGAAATGAATTCATGTAATTGATGGTCCACGACATTTTTTTCAAAATGAATATAGTTGTTAAGAAAGAAACAAAATGTTAATTTCGAGGTTTATTGCATGAAAAATAGTCCTGGTAACAACAAGAGAAGCCTAATTAACATGTGGTGATTAGAAATTCTCATTATTTAGGAATTAAACTAGTTAACATTTGTACGAAATGCAAACCATGATGAATGGCACCTTTGGCCCATGGATTTAAATAGATTTGGATTTTTATTAGTGTTTTATACTTGTTTGAATCAATTAATATACTAGGTTGTTTAGCAAACATGTGTTATACTTTCATGATCAATGTATCAAAAAGTGTGTTTTTGGAATCAAAAGAAGAGGCTTGTTCACGAAAAATGATGGGAGCAACTCTCTAATTTTGAATTCAACAACTAATATCAATAAGACATCCAATTCAAAATCAAGGACTGAATTGTTTGTTAAATTGAATGAATTCATATAATTGATAGTCCACGAGCATTTTTTTCAAAATGAATATAGTTATTAAGAAAGAAACAAAATGTTATTTTCAAGGTTATTGAATGAAAAATAGTCCTGGTAACAACAAGAGGAGCCTAATTAACTTGAGGTGATTAGAAATTCTCATTATTTAGGAATTGAACCAGTTAACATTTGTACGAAATGCAAACCATGATGAATGGCACTTTTCGCCGATGGATTTAAATAGATTTGGATTTTTATTGGTGTTTATACTTGTGTGTGAATCAATTAATATACTAGGTTGTTTAGCCACATGTGTTATATTTCATGATTAATGTATCAAATAGTGTGTTTGGAATCAAAAGAAGAGGCTTGTTAACCAAAAATGATGGGAGTAACTCTCTAATTTTGAATTCAACAAATAATATCAATAAGGAATGCAATTCAAAATCAAGGACTGAATTGTTTGTTAAATTGAATGAATTCATGTAATTGATGGTCCACAGGGATTTTTTTTCAAAATGAATATAGTTATTAAGAAAGAAACAAAAGTTAATTTCAAGGTTATTGCATGAAAAATAGTCCTGGTAACAACAAGAGGAGCCTAATTAACATGAGGTGATTAGAAATTCTCATTATTTAGGAATTCAACCATTTAACATTTGTACGAAATGCAAACCATGATGAATGGCACCTTTGGCTGATGGATTTAAATAGATTTGGATTTTTATTTGTGTTTATACTTGTTTGAATCAATTAATATACTAGGTTGTTTAGCCACATGCGTTACACTTCATGATCAATGTATCAAAAAGTGTGTTTGGAATCAAAAGAAGAGGCTTGTTAACCAAAAATGATGGGAGCAACTCTTTAATTTTGAATTCAACAAATAATATCGATAAGAAATCCAATTCAAAATCAATGACTGAATTGTTTGTTAAATTGAATGAATTCATGTAATTGATGTTCCACGGGAATTTTTTTCAAAATAAATATAGTTATTAAGAAATAAATAAATGTTAATTTCAATGTTATTGAATGAAAAATAGTTCTGGTAACAACAAGAGAAGCGTAATTAATATGAGGTGATTAGAAATTCTCATTATTTAGCAATTAAACCAGTTAAAATTTGTACGAAATGCAGAACATGATGAATGGCACCTTTGGCCCGATGGATTTAAATAGATTTGGATTTTTATTGTTGTTTATACTTGTTTGAATCAATCAATTCATGTAAGTGATGGTCCACGGGCATTTTTTCCAAAATGAATATAGTTATTAAGAAAGAAGCAAAAGTTAATTTCAAGGTTATTGCATGAAAAATAGTCCTGGTAACAACAAGAAGAGCCTAATTAACATTAGGTGATCAGAAATTTTCATTATTTTGGAATTAAACCAGTTAACATTTGTACGAAATGCAAACCCTGATGAATGGCACCTTTGGCCGATGGATTTAAATTGATTTTGATTTTTATTGGTGTTTATACTTGTTTGAATCAATTAATATACTAGGTTGTTTAGCCATATGTGTTATATTTCATGATTAATTTGTCAAACAGTGTGTTTGAAATCAAAAAAGGAAACCTGCCAAGCAGAAATGATGGGAGAAACTCTCTGATTTTGAATTCAACAAATAATATCAATAAGAAATGCAATTCAAAATCAAGGACTGAATTGTTTGTTAAATTGAATGAATTCATGTAATTGATGGTCCACGGGCATTTTTTTCAAAATGAATATAGTTATTAAGAAAGAAACAAAAGTTAATTTCAAGGTTATTGCATGAAAAATCGTCCTGGTAACAACAAGAGGAGCCTAATTAACATGAGGTGATTAGAAATTCTCATTATTTAGGAATTAAACTAGTTAACATTTGTACGAAATGCAAACCATGATGAATGGCACCTCTGGCCCATGGATTTAAATAGATTTGGATTTTTATTGGTGTTTATACTTGTTTGAATCAATTAATATACTAGGTTGTTTAGCAACATGTGTTATACTTCATGATCAATGTATCAAAAAGTGTGTTTGGAATCAAAAGAAGAGGCTTGTTCACCAAAAATGATGGGAGCAACTCTCTAATTTGAATTCAACAAATAATATCAATAAGAAATCCAATTAAAAATCAAGGACTGAATTGTTTGTTAAATTCAATGAATTCATATAATTGATAGTCCACGGGCATTTTTTTTCAAAATGAATATAGTTATTAAGAAAGAAACAAATGTTAATTTCAAGGTTATTGAATGAAAAATAGTCCTGGTAACAACAAGAGGAGCCTAATTAACTTGAGGTGATTAGAAATTCTCATTATTTACGAATTAAACCAGTTAACATTTGTACGAAATGCAAACCATGATGAATGGCACCTTTGGCCCATGAATTTAAATAGATTTGGATTTTTATTGGTGTTTATACTTGTTTTAATCAATTAATATACTAGGTTGTTTGTTTTAGCAACATGTGTTATACTTCATGATCAATGTATCAAAAAGTGTGTTTGGAATCAAAAGAAGAGGCTTGTTCACCAAAAGTGATGGGAGCAACTCTCTAATTTGAATTCAACAAATAATATCAATAAGAAATCCAATTAAAAATCAAGGACTGAATTGTTTGTTAAATTCAATGAATTCATATAATTGATAGTCCACGGGCATTTTTTTTTTCAAAATGAATATAGTTATTAAGAAAGAAACAAATGTTAATTTCAAGGTTATTGAATGAAAAATAGTCCTGGTAACAACAAGAGGAGCCTAATCAACTTGAGGTGATTAGAAATTCTCATTATTTAGGAATTAAACCAGTTAACATTTGTACGAAATGCAAACCATGATGAATGGCACTTTTCGCCGATGGGTTTAAATAGATTTGGATTTTTATTGGTGTTTATACTTGTTTGAATCAATTAATATACTAGGTTGTTTAGCCACATGTGTTATATTTCATGATTAATGTATCAAATAGTGTGTGTGGAATCTAAAGAAGAGGCTTGTTAACCAAAAATGATGGGAGTAACTCTCTAATTTTGAATTCAACAAATAATATCAATAAGAAATGCAATTCAAAATCAAGGACTGAATTGTTTGTTAAATTGAATGAATTCATGTAATTGATCGTCCACAGGGATTTTTTTTCAAAATGAATATAGTTATTAAGAAGAAAAACAAAAGTTAATTTCAAGGTTATTGCATGAAAAATAGTCCTGGTAACAACAAGAGGAGCCTAATTAACATGAGGTGATTAGAAATTCTCATTATTTAGGAATTCAACCATTTAACATTTGTGCGAAATGCAAACCATGATGAATGGCACCTTTGGCTGATGGATTTAAATAGATTTGGATTTTTATTGGTGTTTATACTTGTTTGAATCAATTAATATACTAGGTTGTTTAGCCACATGCGTTACACTTCATGATCAATGTATCAAAAAGTGTGTTTGGAATCAAAAGAAGAGGCTTGTTAACCAAAAAATGATGGGAGCAACTCTTTAATTTTGAATTCAACGAAATAATATCGATAAGAAATCCAATTCAAAATCAAGGACTGAATTGTTTGTTTGTTAAATTGAATGAATTCATCTAATTGATGGTCCACGGGCATTTTTTTCAAAATAAATATAGTTATTAAGAAATAAATAAAAGTTAATTTCAATGTTATTGCATGAAAAATAGTTCTGGTAACAACAAGAGAAGCGTAATTAATATGAGGTGATTAGAAATTCTCATTATTTAGCAATTAAACCAGTTAACATTTGTACGAAATGCAGAACATGATGAATGGCACCTTTGGCCCGATGGATTTAAATAGATTTGGATTTTTATTGGTGTTTATACTTGTTTGAATCAATCAATTCATGTAAGTGATGGTCCACGGGCATTTTTTCCAAAATGAATATAGTTATTAAGAAAGAAGCAAAAGTTAATTTCAAGGTTATTGCATGAAAAATAGTCCTGGTAACAACAAGAAGAGCCTAATTAACATTAGGTGATCAGAAATTTTCATTATTTTGGAATTAAACCAGTTAACATTTGTACGAAATGCAAACCCTGATGAATGGCACCTTTGGCCGATGGATTTAAAATTGATTTTGATTTTTATTGGTGTTTTATACTTGTTTGAATCAATTAATATACTAGGTTGTTTAGCCATATGTGTTATATTTCATGATTAATTTGTCAAACAGTGTGTTTGAAATCAAAAAAGGAAACCTGCCAAGCAGAAATGATGGGAGAAACTCTCTGATTTTGAATTCAACAAATAATATCAATAAGAAATGCAATTCAAAATCAAGGACTGAATTGTTTGTTAAATTGAATGAATTCATGTAATTGATGGTCCACGGGCATTTTTTTCAAAATGAATATAGTTATTAAGAAAGAAACAAAAGTTAATTTCAAGGTTATTGCATGAAAAATCGTCCTGGTAACAACAAGAGGAGCCTAATTAACATGAGGTGATTAGAAATTCTCATTATTTAGGAATTAAACTAGTTAACATTTGTACGAAATGCAAACCATGATGAATGGCACCTCTGGCCCATGGATTTAAATAGATTTGGATTTTTATTGGTGTTTATACTTGTTTGAATCAATTAATATACTAGGTTGTTTTAGCAACATGTGTTATACTTTCATGATCAATGTATCAAAAAGTGTGTTTGGAATCAAAAGAAGAGGCTTGTTCACCAAAAATGATGGGAGCAACTCTCTAATTTGAATTCAACAAATAATATCAATAAGAAATCCAATTAAAAATCAAGGACTGAATTGTTTGTTAAATTCAATGAATTCATATAATTGATAGTCCACGGGCATTTTTTTTCAAAATGAATATAGTTATTAAGAAAGAAACAAATGTTAATTTCAAGGTTATTGAATGAAAAATAGTCCTGGTAACAACAAGAGGAGCCTAATTAACTTGAGGTGATTAGAAATTCTCATTATTTACGAATTAAACCAGTTAACATTTGTACGAAATGCAAACCATGATGAATGGCACCTTTGGCCCATGGATTTAAATAGATTTGGATTTTTATTGGTGTTTATACTTGTTTTAATCAATTAATATACTAGGTTGTTTAGCAACATGTGTTATACTTCATGATCAATGTATCAAAAAGTGTGTTTGGAATCAAAAGAAGAGGCTTGTTCACCAAAAGTGATGGGAGCAACTCTCTAATTTGAATTCAACAAATAATATCAATAAGAAATCCAATTAAAAATCAAGGACTGAATTGTTTGTTAAATTCAATGAATTCATATAATTGATAGTCCACGGGCATTTTTTTTCAAAATGAATATAGTTATTAAGAAAGAAACAAATGTTAATTTCAAGGTTATTGAATGAAAAATAGTCCTGGTAACAACAAGAGGAGCCTAATCAACTTGAGGTGATTAGAAATTCTCATTATTTAGGAATTAAACCAGTTAACATTTGTACGAAATGCAAACCATGATGAATGGCACTTTTCGCCGATGGGTTTAAATAGATTTGGATTTTTATTGGTGTTTATACTTGTTTGAATCAATTAATATACTAGGTTGTTTAGCCACATGTGTTATATTTCATGATTAATGTATCAAATAGTGTGTGTGGAATCTAAAGAAGAGGCTTGTTAACCAAAAATGATGGGAGTAACTCTCTAATTTTGAATTCAACAAATAATATCAATAAGAAATGCAATTCAAAATCAAGGACTGAATTGTTTGTTAAATTGAATGAATTCATGTAATTGATCGTCCACAGGGATTTTTTGCAAAATGAATATAGTTATTAAGAAAGAAACAAAAGTTAATTTCAAGGTTATTGCATGAAAAATAGTCCTGGTAACAACAAGAGGAGCCTAATTAACATGAGGTGATTAGAAATTCTCATTATTTAGGAATTCAACCATTTAACATTTGTGCGAAATGCAAACCATGATGAATGGCACCTTTGGCTGATGGATTTAAATAGATTTGGATTTTTATTGGTGTTTATACTTGTTTGAATCAATTAATATACTAGGTTGTTTAGCCACATGCGTTACACTTCATGATCAATGTATCAAAAAGTGTGTTTGGAATCAAAAGAAGAGGCTTGTTAACCAAAAATGATGGGAGCAACTCTTTAATTTTGAATTCAACGAATAATATCGATAAGAAATCCAATTCAAAATCAAGGACTGAATTGTTTGTTAAATTGAATGAATTCATCTAATTGATGGTCCACGGGCATTTTTTTCAAAATAAATATAGTTATTAAGAAATAAATAAAAGTTAATTTCAATGTTATTGCATGAAAAATAGTTCTGGTAAGAACAAGAGAAGCGTAATTAATATGAGGTGATTAGAAATTCTCATTATTTAGCAATTAAACCAGTTAACATTTGTACGAAATGCAGAACATGATGAATGGCACCTTTGGCCCGATGGATTTAAATAGATTTGGATTTTTATTGGTGTTTATACTTGTTTGAATCAATCAATTCATGTAAGTGATGGTCCACGGGCATTTTTTCCAAAATGAATATAGTTATTAAGAAAGAAGCAAAAGTTAATTTCAAGGTTATTGCATGAAAAATAGTCCTGGTAACAACAAGAAGAGCCTAATTAACATGAGGTAATCAGAAATTTTCATTATTTTGGAATTAAACCAGCTAACATTAGTACGAAATGCAAACCCTGATGAATGGCACCTTTGGCCGATGGATTTAAATTGATTTTGATTTTTATTGGTGTTTATACTTGTTTGAATCAATTCATATACTAGGTTGTTTAGCCATATGTGTTATATTTCATGATCAATGTGTCAAACAGTGTGTTTGAAATCAAAAAAGGAAACCTGCTAAGCAGAAATGATGGGAGAAACTCTCTGATTTTGAATTCAACAAATAATATCAATAAGAAATGCAATTCAAAATCAAGGACTGAATTGTTTGTTAAATTGAATGAATTCATGTAATTGATGGTCCACGGGCATTTTTTTCAAAATGATTACAGTTATTAAGAAAGAAACAAAAGTTAATCTCAAGGTTATTGCATGAAAAATATTCCTAGTAACAACAAGAGGAGCCTAATTAACTTGAGGTGATTAGAAATTCTCATTATTTAGGAATTAAACCAGTTAACATTTGTACGAAATGCAAACCATGATGAATGACACTTTTCGCCGATGGATTTAAATAGATTTGGATTTTTATTGGTGTTTATACTTGTTTGAATCAATTAATATACTAGGTTGTTTAGCCACATGTGTTATATTTCATGATTAATTTATCAAATAGTGTGTTTGGAATCAAAAGAAGAGGCTTGTTAACCAAAAATGATGGGAGCAACTCTCTAATTTTGAATTCAACAAATAATATCAATAAGAAATGCAATTCAAAATCAAGGACTGAATTGTTTGTTAAATTGAATGAATTCATGTAATTGATGGTCCACAGGGCTTTTTTTCAAAATGAATATAGTTATTAAGAAAGAAACAAAAGTTAATTTCAAGGTTATTGCATGAAAAATAGTCCTGGTAACAACAAGAGGAGCCTAATTAACATGAGGTGATTAGAAATTCTCATTATATAGGAATTCAACCAGTTAACATTTGTACGAAATGCAAACCATGATGAATCGCACCTTTGGCTGATGGATTTAAATAGATTTGGATTTTTATTGGTGTTTATACTTGTTTGAATCAATTAATATACTAGGTTGTTTAGCCACATGCGTTACACTTCATGATCAATGTATCAAAAAGTGTGTTTGGAATCAAAAGAAGAGGCTTGTTAACCAAAAATGATGGGAGCAACTCTTTAATTTTGAATTCAACAAATAATATCGATAAGAAAATCAATTCAAAATCAAGGACTGAATTGTTTGTTAAATTGAATGAATTCATGTAATTGATGGTCCACGGGCATTTTTTTCAAAATGAATATAGTTATTAAGAAATAAATAAAAGTTAATTTCAATGTTATTGCATGAAAAATAGTTTTGGTAACAACAAGAGAAGCGTAATTAATATGAGGTGATTAGAAATTCTCATTATTTAGCAATTAAACCAGTTAACATTTGTACGAAATGCAGACCATGATGAATGGCACCTTTGGCCCGATGGATTTAAATAGAGTTGTATTTTTATTGGTGTTTATACTTGTTTGAATCAATCAATTCATGTAAGTTATGGTCCACGGGCATTTTTTCCAAAATGAATATAGTTATTAAGAAAGAAGCAAAATTTAATTTCAAGGTTATTGCATGAAAAATAGTCCTGGTATCAACAAGAAGAGCCTAATTAACATGAGGTGATCAGAAATTTTCATTATTTTGGAATTAAACCAGTTAACATTTGTACGAAATGCAAACCCTGATGAATGGCACCTTTGGCCGATGGATCTAAATTGATTTTGATTTTAATTGGTGTTTATACTTGTTTGAATCAATTAATATACTAGGTTGTTTAGCCATATGTGTTATATTTCATGATCAATGTGTCAAACAGTGTGTTTGAAATCAAAAAAGGAAACTTGCTAACTAGAAATGATGGGAGAAATTCTCTAATTTTGAATCCATCAAATAATATCAATAAGAAATCCAATTCAAAATCAAGGACTGAATTGTTTGTTGAATTGAATGAATTCATGTAATTGATGGTCCACGGGCATTTTTGTCAAAATAAATATAGTTATTAAGAAATAAATAAAAGTTAATTTCAATGTTATTGAATGAAAAATAGTTCTGGTAACAACAAGAGAAGCGTAATTAATATGAGGTGATTAGAAATTCTCATTATTTAGCAATTAAACCAGTTAACATTTGTACGAAATGCAGACCATGATGAATGGCACCTTTGGCCCGATGGATTTAAATAGATTTGGATTTTTATTGGTGTTTATACTTGTTTGAATCAATCAATTCATGTAAGTGATGGTCCACGGGCATTTTTTCCAAAATGAATATAGTTATTAAGAAAGAAGCAAAAGTTAATTTCAAGGTTATTGCATGAAAAATAGTCCTGGTAACAACAAGAAGAGCCTAATTAACATGAGGTAATAAGAAATTTTCATTATTTTGGAATTAAACCAGCTAACATTAGTACGAAATGCAAACCCTGATGAATGGCACCTTTGGCCGATGGATTTAAATTGATTTTGATTTTTATTGGTGTTTATACTTGTTTGAATCAATTCATATACTAGGTTGTTTAGCCATATGTGTTATATTTCATGATCAATGTGTCAAACAATGTGGTTGAAATCAAAAAAGGAAACCTGCTAAGGAGAAATGATGGGAGAAACTCTCTGATTTTGAATTCAACAAATAATATCAATAAGAAATGCAATTGAAAATCAAGGACTGAATTGTTTGATAAATTGAATGAATTCATGTAATTGATGGTCCACGGGCATTTTTTTCAAAATGATTACAGTTATTAAGAAAGAAACAAAAGTTAATCTCAAGGTTATTGCATGAAAAATATTCCTGGTAACAACAAGAGGAGCCTAATTAACTTGAGGTGATTAGAAATTCTCATTATTTAGGAATTAAACCAGTTAACATTTGTACGAAATGCAAACCATGATTAATGGCACTTTTCGCCGATGGATTTAAATAGACTTGGATTTTTATTGGTGTTTATACTTGTTTGAATCAATTAATATACTAGGTTGTTTAGCCACATGTGTTATATTTCATGATTAATTTATCAAATAGTGTGTTTGGAATCAAAAGAAGAGGCTTGTTAACCAAAAATGATGGGAGCAACTCTCTAATTTTGAATTCAACAAATAATATCAATAAGAAATGCAATTCAAAATCAAGGACTGAATTGTTTGTTAAATTGAATGAATTCATGTAATTGATGGTCCACAGGGCTTTTTTTCAAAATGAATATAGTTATTAAGAAAGAAACAAAAGTTAATTTCAAGGTTATTGCATGAAAAATAGTCCTGGTAACAACAAGAGGAGCCTAATTAACATGAGGTGATTAGAAATTCTCATTATTTAGGAATTCAACCATTTAACATTTGCACGAAATGCAAACCATGATGAATGGGACCTTTGGCTTATGGATTTAAATAGATTTGGATTTTTATTTGTGTTTATAGTTGTTTGAAATCAATTAATATACTAGGTTGTTTAGCCACATGCGTTACACTTCATGATCAATGTATCAAAAAGTGTGTTTGGAATCAAAAGAAGAGGCTTGTTAACCAAAAATGATGGGAGCAACTCTTTAATTTTGAATTCAACGAATAATATCGATAAGAAATCCAATTCAAAATCAAGGACTGAATTGTTTGTTAAATTGAATGAATTCATCTAATTGATGGTCCACGGGCATTTTTTTCAAAATAAATATAGTTATGAAGAAATAAATAAAAGTTAATTTCAATGTTATTGCATGAAAAATAGTTCTGGTAAGAACAAGAGAAGCGTAATTAATATGAGGTGATTAGAAATTCTCATTATTTAGCAATTAAACCAGTTAACATTTGTACGAAATGCAGACCATGATGAATGGCACCTTTGGCCCGATGGATTTAAATAGATTTGGATTTTTATTGGTGTTTATACTTGTTTGAATCAATCAATTCATGTAAGTGATGGTCCACGGGTATTTTTTCCAAAATGAATATAGTTATTAAGAAAGAAGCAAAAGTTAATTTCAAGGTTATTGCAAGAAAAATAGTTCTGGTAACAACAAGAAGAGCCTAATTAACATGAGGTGATCAGAAATTTCCATTATTTTGGAATTAAACCAGCTAACATTTGTACGAAATGCAAACCCTGATGAATGGCACCTTTGGCCGAAGGATTTAAATTGATTTTGATTTTTATTGGTGTTTATACTTGTTTGAATCAATTCATATACTAGGTTGTTTAGCCATATGTGTTATATTTCATGATCAATGCGTCAAACAGTGTGTTTGAAATCAAAAAAGGAAACCTGCTAAGCAGAAATGATGGGAGAAACTCTCTGATTTTGAATTCAACAAATAATATCAATAAGAAATGCAATTCAAAATCAAGGACTGAATTGTTTGTTAAATTGAATGAATTCATGTAATTGATGGTCCACAAGGATTTTTTTTCAAAATGAATATAGTTATTAAGAAGGAAACAAAAGTTAATTTCAAGGTTATTGCATGAAAAATAGTCCTGGTAACAACAAGAAGAGCCTAATTAACATGAGGTGATTAGAAATTCTCATTATTTAGGAATTCAACCATTTAACATTTGTACGAAATGCAAACCATGATGAATGGCACCTTTGGCTGATGGATTTAAATAGATTTGGATTTTTATTTGTGTTTATACTTGTTTGAATCAATTAATATACTAGGTTATTTAGCCACATGCGTTACACTTCATGATCAATGTATCAAAAAGTGTGTTTGGAATCAAAAGAAGAGGCTTGTTAACCAAAAATGATGGGAGCAACTCTTTCATTTTGAATTCAACAAATAATATCGATAAGAAATCCAATTCAAAATCAAGGACTGAATTGTTTGTTAAATTGAATGAATTCATGTAATTGATGGTCCACGGGCATTTTTTTCAAAATAAATATAGTTATTAAGAAATAAATAAAAGTTAATTTCAATGTTATTGCATGAAAAATAGTTCTGGTAACAACAAGAGAAGCGTAATTAATATGAGGTGATTTGAAATTCTCATTATTTAGCAATTAAACCAGTTAACATTTGTACGAAATGCAGAACATGATGAATGGCACCTTTTGCCCGATGGATTTAACGAGATTTGGATTTTTATTGGTGTTTATACTTGTTTGAATCAATCAATTCATGTAAGTGATGGTCCACGAGCATTTTTTCCAAAATGAATATAGTTATTAAGAAAGAAGCAAAAGTTAATTTCAAGGTTATTGCATGAAAAATAGTCCTGGTAACAACAAGAAGAGCCTAATTAAGATTAGGTGATCAGAAATTTTCATTATTTTGGAATTAAACCAGTTAACATTTGTACGAAATGCAAACCCTGATGAATGGCACCTTTGGCCGATGGATTTAAATTGATTTTGATTTTTATTGGTGTTTATACTTGTTTGAATCAATTAATATACTAGGTTGTTTAGCCATATGTGTTATATTTCATGATTAATGTGTCAAACAGTGTGTTTGAAATCAAAAAAGGAAACCTGCCAAGCAGAAATGATGGGAGAAAAACTCTCTGATTTTGAATTCAACAAATAATATCAATAAGAAATGCAATTCAAAATCAAGGACTGAATTGTTTGTTAAATTGAATGAATTCATGTAATTGATGGTCCACGAGCATTTTTTTTTTCAAAATGAATATAGTTATTAAGAAAGAAACAAAAGTTAATTTCAAGGTTATTGCATGAAAAATCCTCCTGGTAACAACAAGAGGAGCCTAATTAACATGAGGTGATTAGAAATTCTCATTATTTAGGAATTAAACTAGTTAACATTTGTACGAAATGCAAACCATGATGAATGGCACCTTTGGCCCATGGATTTAAATAGATTTGGATTTTTATTGGTGTTTTTATACTTGTTTGAATCAATTAATATACTAGGTTGTTTAGCAACATGTGTTATACTTCATGATCAATGTATCAAAAAGTGTGTTTGGAATCAAAAGAAGAGGCTTGTTCACCAAAAATGATGGGAGCAACTCTCTAATTTGAATTCAACAAATAATATCAATAAGAAATCCAATTAAAAATCAAGGACTGAATTGTTTGTTAAATTCAATGAATTCATATAATTGATAGTCCACGGGCATTTTTTTTCAAAATGAATATAGTTATTAAGAAAGAAACAAATGTTAATTTCAAGGTTATTGAATGAAAAATAGTCCTGGTAACAACAAGAGGAGCCTAATTAACTTGAGGTGATTAGAAATTCTCATTATTTAGGAATTAAACCAGTTAACATTTGTACGAAATGCAAACCATGATGAATGGCACCTTTGGCCCATGGATTTAAATAGATTTGGATTTTTATTGGTGTCTATACTTGTTTTAATCAATTAATATACTAGGTTGTTTAGCAACATGTGTTATACTTCATGATCAATGTATCAAAAAGTGTGTTTGGAATCAAAAGAAGAGGCTTGTTCACCAAAAGTGATGGGAGCAACTCTCTAATTTGAATTCAACAAATAATATCAATAAGAAATCCAATTAAAAATCAAGGACTGAATTGTTTGTTAAATTCAATGAATTCATATAATTGATAGTCCACGGGCATTTTTTTTCAAAATGAATATAGTTATTAAGAAAGAAACAAATGTTAATTTCAAGGTTATTGAATGAAAAATAGTCCTGGTAACAACAAGAGGAGCCTAATTAACTTGAGGTGATTAGAAATTCTCATTATTTAGGAATTAAACCAGTTAACATTTGTACGAAATGCAAACCATGATGAATGGCACTTTTCGCCGATGGGTTTAAATAGATTTGGATTTTTATTGGTGTTTATACTTGTTTGAATCAATTAATATACTAGGTTGTTTAGCCACATGTGTTATATTTCATGATTAATGTATCAAATAGTGTGTTTGGAATCAAAAGAAGAGGCTTGTTAACCAAAAATGATGGGAGTAACTCTCTAATTTTGAATTCAACAAATAATATCAATAAGAAATGCAATTCAAAATCAAGGACTGAATTGTTTGTTAAATTGAATGAATTCATGTAATTGATGGTCCAGAGGGATTTTTTTCAAAATGAATATAGTTATTAAGAAAGAAACAAATGTTAATTTCGAGGTTATTGCATGAAAAATAGTCCTAGTAACAACAAGAGGAGCCTAATTAACATGAGGTGATTAGAAATTCTCATTATTTAGGAATTCAACCATTTAACATTTGCACGAAATGCAAACCATGATGAATGGGACCTTTGGCTGATGGATTTAAATAGATTTGGATTTTTATTTGTGTTTATAGTTGTTTGAAATCAATTAATATACTAGGTTGTTTAGCCACATGCGTTACACTTCAAGATCAATGTATCAAAAAGTGTGTTTGGAATCAAAAGAAGAGGCTTGTTAACCAAAAATGATGGGAGCAACTCTTTAATTTTGAATTCAACAAATAATATCGATAAGATATCCAATTCAAAATCAAGGACTGAATTGTTTGTTAAATTGAATGAATTCATGTAATTGATGGTCCACGGGCATTTTTTTTTTCAAATAAATATATAGTTATTAAGAAATAAATAAAAGTTAATTTCAATGTTATTACATGAAAAATAGTTCTGGTAACAACAAGAGAAGCGTAATTAATATGAGGTGATTAGAAATTCTCATTATTTAGCAATTAAACCAGTTAACATTTGTACGAAATGCAGACCATGATGAATGGCACCTTTGGCCCGATGGATTTAAATAGATTTGGATTTTTATTGGTGTTTATACTTGTTTGAATCAATCAATTCATGTAAGTGATGGTCCACGGGCATTTTTTCCAAAATGAATATAGTTATTAAGAAAGAAGCAAAAGTTAATTTCAAGGTTATTGCATGAAAAATAGTCCTGGTAACAACAAGAAGAGCCTAATTAACATGAGGTGATCAGAAATTTTCATTATTTTGGAATTAAACCAGTTAACATTTGTACGAAATGCAAACCATGATGAATGGCACCTTTGGCCCATGGATTTAAATAGATTTGGATTTTTATTGGTGTTTATACTTGTTTCAATCAATTAATATACTAGGTTGTTTAGCAACATGTGTTATACTTCATGATCAATGTATCAAAAAGTGTGTTTGGAATCAAAAGAAGAGGCTTGTTCACCAAAAATGATGGGAGCAACTCTCTAATTTGAATTCAACAAATATTATCAATAAGAAATCAAATTAAAAATCAAGGACTGAATTGTTTGTTAAATTCAATGAATTCATATAATTGATAGTCCACGGGCATTTTTTTTCAAAATGAATATAGTTATTAAGAAAGAAACAAATGTTAATTTCAAGGTTATTGAATGAAAAATAGTCCTGGTAACAACAAGAGGAGCCTAATTAACTTGTGGTGATTAGAAATTCTCATAATTTAGGAATTAAACCAGTTAACATTTGTACGAAATGCAAACCATGATGAATGGCACTTTTCGCTGATGGGTTTAAATAGATTTGGATTTTTATTGGTGTTTATACTTGTTTGAATCAATTAATATACTAGGTTGTTTAGCCACATGTGTTATATTTCATGATTAATGTATCAAATAGTGTGTTTGGAATCAAAAGAAGAGGCTTGTTAACTAAAAATGATGGGAGTAACTCTCTAATTTTGAATTCAACAAATAATATCAATAAGAAATGCAATTCAAAATCAAGGACTGAATTGTTTGTTAAATTGAATGAATTCATGTAATTGATGGTCCACGGGCAATTTTTTTCAAAATGATTACAGTTATTAAGAAAGAAACAAAAGTTAATCTCAAGGTTATTGCATGAAAAATATTCCTGGTAACAACAAGAGGAGCCTAATTAACTTGAGGTGATTAGAAATTCTCATTATTTAGGAATTAAACCAGTTAACATTTGTACGAAATGCAAACCATGATGAATGGCACTTTTCGCCGGTGGATTTAAATAGATTTGGATTTTTATTGGTGTTTATACTTGTTTCAATCAATTAATATACTAGGTTGTTTAGCCACATGTGTTATATTTCATGATTAATTTATCAAATAGTGTGTTTGGAATCAAAAGAAGAGGCTTGTTAACCAAAAATGATGGGAGCAACTCTCTAATTTTGAATTCAACAAATAATATCAATAAGAAATGCAATTCAAAATCAAGGACTGAATTGTTTGTTAAATTGAATGAATTCATGTAATTGATGGTCCATAGGGATTTTTTTCAAAATGAATATAGTTATTAAGAAAGAAACAAAAGTTAATTTCAAGGTTATTGCATGAAAAATAGTCCTGGTAATAACAAGAGGAGCCTAATTAACATGAGGTGATTAGAAATTCTCATTATTTAGGAATTCAACCATTTAACATTTGCACGAAATGCAAACCATGATGAATGGCACCTTTGGCTGATGGATTTAAATAGATTTGGATTTTTATTTGTGTTTATAGTTGTTTGAAATCAATTAATATACTAGGTTGTTTAGCCACATGCGTTACACTTCAAGATCAATGTATCAAAAAGAGTGTTTGTAATCAAAAGAAGAGGCTTTTTAACCAAAAATGATGGGAGCAACTCTTTAATTTTGAATTCAACAAATAATATCGATAAGAAATCCAATTCAAAATCAAGGACTGAATTGTTTGTTAAATTGAATGAATTCATGTAATTGATGGTCCACGGGCATTTTTTTCAAAATAAATATAGTTATTAAGAAATAAATAAAAGTTAATTTCAATGTTATTGCATGAAAAATAGTTCTGGTAACAACAAGAGAAGCGTAATTAATATGAGGTGATTAGAAATTCTCATTATTTAGCAATTAAACCAGTTAACATTTGTACGAAATGCAGACCATGATGAATGGCACCTTTGGCCCGATGGATTTAAATAGATTTGGATTTTTATTGGTGTTTATACTTGTTTGAATCAATCAATTCATGTAAGTGATGGTCCACGGGCATTTTTTCCAAAATGAATATAGTTATTAAGAAAGAAGCAAATGTTAATTTCAAGGTTATTGCATGAAAAATAGTCCTGGTAACAACAAGAAGAGCCTAATTAACATGAGGTGATCAGAAATTTTCATTATTTTGGAATTAAACCAGTTAACATTTGTACGAAATGCAAACCATGATGAATGACACCTTTGGCCGATGGATTTGAATAGATTTGGATTTTTATTGGTGTTTATACTTGTTTGAATCAATTAATATACTAGGTTGTTTAGCCACATGTGTTATATTTCATGATTAATGTATCAAATAGTGTGTGTGGAATCTAAAGAAGAGGCTTGTTAACCAAAAATGATGGGAGTAACTGTCTAATTTTGAATTCAACAAATAATATCAATAAGAAATGCAATTCAAAATCAAGGACTGAATTGTTTGTGAAATTGAATGAATTCATGTAATTGATGGTCCACAGGGATTGTTTGCAAAATGAATATAGTTATTAAGAAAGAAACAAAAGTTAATTTCAAGGTTATTGCATGAAAAATAGTCCTGGTAACAACAAGAGGAGCCTAATTAACATGAGGTGATTAGAAATTCTCATTATTTAGGAATTCAACCATTTAACATTTGTGCGAAATGCAAACCATGATGAATGGCACCTTTGGCTGATGGATTTAAATAGATTTGGATTTTTATTGGTGTTTATACTTGTTTGAATCAATTCATATACTAGGTTGTTTAGCCATATGTGTTATATTTCATGATCAATGTGTCAAACAGTGTGTTTGAAATCAAAAAAGGAAACCTGCTAAGCAGAAATGATGGGAGAAACTCTCTGATTTTGAATTCAACAAATAATATCAATAAGAAATTCAATTCAAAATCAAGGACTGAATTGTTTGATAAATTGAATGAATTCATGTAATTGATGGTCCACGGGCATTTTTTTCAAAATGATTACAGTTATTAAGAAAGAAACAAAAGTTAATCTCAAGGTTATTGCATGAAAAATATTCCTGGTAACACCAAGAGGAGCCTAATTAACTTGAGGTGATTAGAAATTCTCATTATTTAGGAATTAAACCAGTTAACATTTGTACGAAATGCAAACCATGATGAATGGCACTTTTCGCCGATGGATTTAAATAGATTTGGATTTTTATTGGTGTTTATACTTGTTTGAATCAATTAATATACTAGGTTGTTTAGCCACATGTGTTATATTTCATGATTAATTTATCAAATAGTGTGTTTGGAATCAAAAGAAGAGGCTTGTTAACCAAAAATGATGGGAGCAACTCTCTAATTTTGAATTCAACAAATAATATCAATAAGAAATGCAATTCAAAATCAAGGACTGAATTGTTTGTTAAATTGAATGAATTCATGTAATTGATGGTCCACAGGGATTGTTTGCAAAATGAATATAGTTATTAAGAAAGAAACAAAAGTTAATTTCAAGGTTATTGCATGAAAAATAGTCCTGGTAACAACAAGAGGAGCCTAATTAACATGAGGTGATTAGAAATTCTCATTATTTAGGAATTCAACCATTTAACATTTGTGCGAAATGCAAACCATGATGAATGGCACCTTTGGCTGATGGATTTAAATAGATTTGGATTTTTATTTGTGTTTATACTTGTTTGAATCAATTAATATACTAGGTTGTTTAGCCACATGCGTTACACTTCATGATCAATGTATCAAAAAGTGTGTTTGGAATCAAAAGAAGAGGCTTGTTAACCAAAAATGATGGGAGCAACTCTTTAATTTTGAATTCAACGAATAATATCGATAAGAAATCCAATTCAAAATCAAGGACTGAATTGTTTGTTAAATTGAATGAATTCATGTAATTGATGGTCCACGGGCATTTTTTCAAAATAAATATAGTTATTAAGAAATAAATAAAGTTAATTTCAATGTTATTGCATGAAAAATAGTTCTGGTAACAACAAGAGAAGCGTAATTAATATGAGGTGATTAGAAATTCTCATTATTTAGCAATTAAACCAGTTAACATTTGTACGAAATGCAGACGATGATGAATGGCACCTTTGGCCCGATGGATTTAAATAGATTTGGATTTTTATTGGTGTTTATACTTGTTTGAATCAATCAATTCATGTAAGTGATGGTCCATGGGTATTTTTTCCAAAATGAATATAGTTATTAAGAAAGAAGCAAAAGTTAATTTCAAGGTTATTGCAAGAAAAATAGTCCTGGTAACAACAAGAAGAGCCTAATTAACATGAGGTGATCAGAAATTTTCATTATTTTTGAATTAAACCAGCTAACATTTATACGAAATCCAAACCCTGATGAATGGCAGCTTTGGCCGATGGATTTAAATTGATTTTGATTTTTATTGGTGTTTATACTTGTTTGAATCAATTCATATACTAGGTTGTTTAGCCATATGTGTTATATTTCATGATCAATGTGTCAAACAGTGTGTTTGAAATCCAAAAAGGAAACCTGCTAAGCAGAAATGATGGGAGAAACTCTCTGATTTTGAATTCAACAAATAATATCAATAAGAAATTCAATTCAAAATCAAGGACTGAATTGTTTGATAAATTGAATGAATTCATGTAATTGATGGTCCACGGGCATTTTTTTCAAAATGATTATAGTTATTAAGAAAGAAACAAAAGTTAATCTCA